>CAJGYO010000015.1:61091034-61382622 GCA_904845875.1 Miscanthus lutarioriparius
GTCCTCCTGCCCCTGGGCCAAATGCATGTTTCATGAAACCATCTGTCCCCTTCACCCATTCATAGTCGTAGTCACTCCCGCTTCTCCAGCCCATGTACATCCACTGACGGTCCTCCATCCTTTAACATTTACAGCATAGAGTATTGTGACCATCAATTGCATCTACGCGGTGTTCCTACTGTCTAATAGGTGAGGATAGGTCCTAATCCCACCCGCGGATGCGTAGATGAGGTCATTTTCCATGCTTCGCTCCTCTCTGAGATAGAATTTCGGCAGCACCTCCCCGTTGTTCTCCCGATACACGTCCTGCAAGGGAGAGTGTGTATCCAGAGAACAACAGGGAGGTGTTGCCAAAACTCCTTCTCGGACCGGAGCGGACCATGGAAACTAACCCATCTACGCATCCATGGGCTGTCCAAAAAACGTGGACAATCCGAAATAGATACGCTCGTAGATACGCAAAGATCCGCATACCTACGACCGTATCTCTTTCGGACGGGAGACGCCTAACTGGGTTATGCGCGGGCTACGACAGACATGCACAAAAAGAGGTTATTTATACCAAGGGTGTCGGTGAAGTAAGGCTAAGCGGCAAAGTGGCGAATCGACGCAGATGGCGTGGCGACTTGAGGCGTGCGAGAACCGCGACGTCGACGAAGATGATCGGGGTCCTCCGGGTCCCCTCCGACGCGTACTCTTCTCCGCATAAAAAGACAATAGGTTATTTTTTGTTCAAAATTTGGCAGCACCTCCCCCCGCACGGGAGGTTTCCAAAAACGCAAAAAAGCGACACGATGGTCGACATTCACAACGGCACGAAGGCCGACAACCACCACAACGGCACGAAGGCCCTCATATCAAGTTACTGACACGAAGGCCCACACAACCACAAATGGCACGAAGGCCAACAACGAGAGTTTTACCTAGGGTTGTGGTGGAGTCGGGCGTCATGGTCTTGGGGTCACTTTCTTCTCGGCGAGGTCGAGCGGCGTTGGAGTACTCCTCTCCCCTCTTCCCTTTCTTCTCTCCTTTTCCCTTCTTCTCCTTCTCTTCCCTTCCTCCTTCTCTTCTTCTCCTTTTCTTCCCTTCCTCCTTCTCCTCTTCTCCTTCTCTTCTTCCTCCAACTTCACCCTCTGCCTCCTCCTCCTCCAGCGGCATGGGCATGACGAGGCGGCCTGGGGTGGGGTCGGGCGGAAAGGCGGCGAGGGGAGCCACCGGAGGGCCGGCCGGGCGGTCGACCTCCCTTGCTCGACGGAGACAGGAACGGAGGCGGGCGCGACCTCGGCCGCCACTTGGGCATGGTGGGCGGCGAGGCGCTAAGGGCGCCGAGGCGGTGGGCGGGCGGCTGGCGGTGGGGGGTGGGTGGGGTGTGTGATGATGGCGTCTGTGGCAGTGGGGGGGGAGGCGGCTGCAGGGCTACTCGGGCTCGGGGGGCCGGCAGTGTGGCGGGTGTGATGGCGGGGTGGTGGAGGCGGGGGCACGGAGAATAAATGCGCTGGTGGGGGGCAAGGGCGTGTGCCAGGCTCGGGCGCCAGGCGGTGGCAGGGCTGTGGGTGTGGTGTGTGTGGTGTGTGGCTTGTGTGTGTGACAGCATGGGCAGGCGGCCTGGCCATGGAAGCGTGGGGAGGGAGAGGTCGACCGTTTTTTTTTCACAATTTCCGATCGGGATTTTGGGCTGCGGCCCGATTTAGGGTTCGGTGCTTTGCCGAGGGCCCAGATCCACGGCCCTCGGCAAAGATTTTTTATTTTTTTTTTAAATTCTTTGCCGACGGCCCAGATCCACGGCCCTCGGCAAAGATTTTTTATTTTTTTTAAAAAAATTCTTTGCCGAGGGCCACGGGGCAGGCCCTCGGCAAAGAGACCTCAACAATTTTGTTTTTTTTAGCCCAGTTTTTTTCTGGTGCTACAATACATTGTTTTGAACTCAATTTTAAAATTTAGGCCAATTTTGATTTTGTTTTGTATATTTCCTTAATTTATTTTGATTCTTTGATTTTTTTCGAATATGTCAAATTTGAACTGCAGGTGCATGGAATATTGCAATGTAGTGTTTCGAAAAATGTTATTCATATTAATTGGTGCATGTTGAGTCCCTATCCACGACCCCGCATCAAATTTTCACGCATCTTGTTCGCGTAACATGACGACCAACTTGCCGGAAAAGTGTTTTAAAATTATATAAAATCCATACGAAGTCCAAAAATCACGAAACTTGGCGAGATGCCATGTTATCACATGTGTAGGCTGTGGTAAAAAATTGAGAAGGTTTCGAGCGAGTTGCGACGTCGGATGCCTGAAACCAGGTTTCAGGCATCCGACGTCGCAACTCGCTCGAAACCTTCTGGTTTCAGGCATCCGACATCGCAACTCGCTCAAAACCTTCTCAATTTTTTACCACAGCCTACACATGCGATAACATGGCATCTCGCCAAGTTTCGTGACTTTTGGACTTCGTATGGATTTTATATAATTTTAAAACACTTTTTTGGCAAGTTGGTCGTCATGTTACGCGAACAAGATGCTTGAAAATTTGATGCGGGGTCATGGATAGGGACTCAACATGCACCAATTAATATGAATAACATTTTTCGAAACACTACATTGCAATATTCCATGCACCTGCAGTTCAAATTTGACATATTCGAAAAAAATCAAAGAATCGAAATAAATTAAGGAAATATACAAAACAAAATCAAAATTGGCCTAAATTTTAAAATTGAGTTCAAAACAATGTATTGTAGCACCACAAAAAAACTGGGCTAAAAAAACCAAATTAAAAAATTGCTGAGGGCTCTTTACCGAGGGCCTGCCCCGTGGCCCTCGGCAAAGAATTTAAAAAAAAATAAAAAATCTTTGCCGAGGGCCGTGGATCTGGGCCCTCGGCAAAGAATTTTAAAAAAAAATAAAAAATCTTTGCCGAGGGCCTATCCTGGCCCTCGGCCAAGGGCTTCTTTGCCGAGGGCCTAGCCTCGGGCCCTCGGCAAAGGCGATTTATAAAAAAAAAATTTGGCCGAAAAACTGTTTTAAAAAAATCTTTGCCGAGGGCCTGGTCTAGGGCCCTCGGCAAAGACTTAAAAAAAATTTGCCGAATAACCTGGTTGCACAGGAAAAAAAAACCTTTGCCGAGGGCCTAACGGGTGGCCCTCAGCAAAGCTTGACGGGAAATGGCCGCCGTGACCCAACGGGCCTAATTTGCCGAGGACATCTTTGCCGAGGGCCTCGGCCCTCAGCAAAGATTTGATTTGATTTGCCGAGGGCCTGTCTTTGCCGAGGGTCGTACCCTCAGCAAAGGCCTCTTGGCCGAGGGCCGTTCTTTGCCGAGGGCTCTTGTGTCTGGCCCTCGGCAAAGAGCGTCTTTGCCGAGTGCCCGAGATTTGGCCCTCGGCAAATCCTCATGCCCTCGGCAAAGCACGCGTTTCTAGTAGTGGCAAGGCACCTAGTGGTCAGGGGACAAGTCAGACCTCCACCAAGAAAAGCAAGCCTAGGACTTCAGCATTGATTGTTTCGAGGGCATCATTAGCTGCAACTACTCAGGTAACTTATCTTCTTTCGCAAATTAGCTTTCACATTTTGCCTACTCACCAAATTCTTTTAGACTTCTAGTCAAATTCCTGAAGCCCAGCCGATACCTGATCAAAGGGTTGAAGAAAATCCAATTCTGCCCATCTCTTCATCGACCATCATTCCTTCTGAGCCAGGAATTCAACAATCAGCCGATGAAACAAACCTTGAGACGTCGCTTCCTGACATATCGGCCACTGACCCTGTTGGACAGAACACCCAACAACCATCAGCCGATGGAGCGATCCCTAATGATCCCTTGCCTTATCCATCAGCTAACACGTATCCTTCTTCACCTAAATCTTCTGAATTTAAATTTTATTTGTTTCTAACTCTGCCTTTAATCTTGCAGGCCCAAGATTCTCCTGATAGCCTCTTTTCATTTGATGTTGAAGATTTCTTGCTTGATGACCAAGTGACCTCTTGAAGCACATCGGCCCATCAATCAGTGGAGAGACCGGTTGCAAGACATGCTAACTCTTCTAGAGAAAGACATAATCGAACTGGTTCAAAATGCTGAGCCGATACAAAACATTTTCCAAACTATCAAAGATCAGTTGAGTCCAAAACTTCAATCGGCTATTATTCCTACAGCTTTTATTGAAGGCCACCAATTCGAAGTCCTACAAGCTAGGCAGCGTCTAGCCGATCGAGCTGTTCGACAAAGCATGATTGATCAAAAAGAGGTTGGTAAGCAGGAGGTTGCAGAATTGAAGAGGCAAGTTGATGCTCCTGTAAATGCCCCAATTCAGATTGATCAAGAAATCAATCGACTTAAAGCCTGAGAAGCCCAGCCACTAAAAAAACTAGAAGAAGTTCAAGCGGCCATCAAGAATGAGGAGGATAAGCTGAATCAACTCCTAGAAACTATCAAAAAGATCAAAGAGGCGATGAAACTTAAGATCCATCAAACTCGTGCCCTTCATCAAAGCATTAAGCCGATTCCCAGGACGGCGAAGACGACAATCGGCAAATAAATAAGGTTGATGAACTCCACTTGCATGTGATGAACGTAATCCGACAAGCTTTGGAATTACTGTAAACACTTTGGCTAGACAAAATACTTGTGATGCCTGATACAATTTCTTGTATAATATTATTTTGCACTTGAGGCGATGCACATTGCATCGGCTTTTCATGGTCATCTCTTCATCATTTATTTTTCATTTTTAAAGGTGATACCATGTGGAACCAGCTATCATCTGGCCGATGTAGTTTCTATCGGCTTTCAAGTATCGACCCAAACACTAGGGTAATACTTTTTCAAATATTTTCCAATAAGTGCCTTAGGAAAAACTCCTCCTTCCAAAGTTTCCAGGATGTAGGCATTACCAGGTATGCATCGGCTCACGTGATAGGGTCCTTCCCTATTAGGCGACCACTTGTTGTATTTATTATTCATAGACCCTATTAGCAAAACCAATTTCCGTACCAGCTCTCCTTCATAAAATTTCTTGAACTTAACCTTCTTATCGTAATGCCTCGCAATCCTGAGTTTATTTGCTTCAATATTTTCAAGTGCTCATAGCCGATGACAATTCAAATCTTCCAAATTATCAATCATAAGGGATTTATAGTCATCGGCTTTTAGATCCTCTTGAAATGCCACGCGTCTTGATCCAGTATTAATCTCCCAAGGAAGAACAGCATCATGCCCATAAACCAACTGATATGGAGAGAACGTAGTAGATCCATGGCAAGCCATCCGATATGCCCATAACAACTAATTCAATGAAACATGTCATCTCCTTGGTTGTTCATCAATCTTTCTCTTAATCAGCTTGATCAAGCTTTTATTCAATGCCTCTGCTTGTCCATTGGCCTAAGCATAATAAGGAGAAGAATTTGTCAATCCAATTCCCATATTGGTAGCAAAATCCTTGAACTCTTCAGATGTAAACATTGTTCCCTGATCAGTAGTGATTGTCTAAGGAATCTCAAAACGATGCACAATGTGCTCTTTGATGAATTCAATCATATTCTTAGACGTCACCATTCTCAAGGGAATAGCCTCAACCCACTTAGTAAAATAATATGTCGCTGCCAATATAAACTTATGCCCTTTGCTTGACAGCGGATAAATCTAGCCGATCAGATCAATTCCCCAACCTCTGAACGGCCATGGCGTAATAATTGGATTCATGGCCGATGACAGAACTTTCTGAACATTACCAAATCTCTGACAATCCTGGCACCCTTTGTAATATCAAAAGCAATCTTCCAGCATCGTCGGCCAAAAATATCCACTTCTATGAATCATCCATTTCATCTTATAAGTCGATTGATGGGCTCCACATACTCCTTCTTGCACTGTCCATTACAACTTTTGATTCTTCTTGATTCAAGCACTTGAGCAATACCCCATCAATCGTCCAATAATACAATTCATCATCAAGTAACACATACTTCATGGATTTATACAGCAGCTTCTTGTACACCTTCTGAGATGGATTCTTTAAATAATCAATAATTCCTTTCCTCCAATCATCAGCAATGATTTCATTATTTAACGCATCGAAGATTTGCCAATAACCAGAAGCGCTCTATGCCAATTTATTAGCTTCTTCATTCTGTGCCTTCGAAACATGTTTGATAGAAACCATTGAAAAATCATCAAGTAACTCCTAGCATCTTTCAAGATACTCCTTTAAAATATCATCCTTTCATTCATATACTCTGAGTAATTGATTGATCACTAACTGTGAGTCCCTAAATATTTCAATAGCTTTGGCTTTAATCTCCCAAAGCAACTGAAGTCCCTTAAGCATAGCTTCATACTCAGCTTGATTATTTGTAGCCATCGTCTTAAGAGGAAAATCATATTCAAAACTTGCCCCCCTAGGCAATATAATGATGATGCCGATGCCACTTCCCTGTTTGCAAGAAAACCCATCAAAAAACAAAGTCCACGGCGATAGCTCTACCAAACCGATGCCTTGTCCATGACGCCGTGTTACGAAATCGGCCATCACTTGCCCTTTTACTACCGTGGCCAATTCATACCTTAGATCAAATTCTGTTAAAGCAAAGGTCCACTTTCCAATCCTCCCATTTAAAATAGGCATTGACAACATGTATGTTACCACATCGGCTTTACATAACACAATGCATTCAGCTGATAGTAAATAATGATGAAGTTTTTTGCAAGAAAAGTATAAGCATAAGCATAACCTCTCGATGGGAGAATATCGGGTTTCTGCATCCAAAAGTCTTCTGCTTAAATAAAATATTACTCATTCTTTCCCTTCAAATTCTTGCATCAATGCCGATACAATCGAGCGGCTATCGGCCAATATGTATAACTTGAAAGGTTTCCCATGCTCTGGAGGAACCAACATAGGCAAAGATTTCATATATTCTTTAATATTATCAAATGCCTTCTGTTGTTCTTCTCCCCATATGAATTCCTGATCAGGTTTCAACTTTAACAAAGGAGAAAAAGGCATAAGCCTTTCTGACAAATTGGAGATAAATCTTCTGATAAAGTTTACTTTGCTGATCAAGGATTGCAACTTAGTTTTGTTTGTTGGAGGGATTGCTTCATTAATAGCCTTCATACTCTTCTGAACAATTTCAATCCCCCTCTCGTGAAACATAAAACCCAAAAATTGTCCATCCAATACCCCAAAGGCACACCTGTTCGGATTCATCTTTAAACCATGTTGTCTTGTGCACTCCAGAGTTTCTCGCAGATTGGCCAAATGTTCTTCATATACCTTGGATTTTATGACAACATCATCAATGTAAATTTCTACTATCCTACCGATTAACTAATGAAAATATAATTCATTACACTTTGATAAGTGGCGCCAGCATTTTTTAGACCAAAGGTCATCACAACCCACTCATATAGCCCGATGGCTCCAGGACATCTGAAAGCAGTCTTAGCAATGTCTTCCTCGGCCATAAAGATTTGATTATATCTTGCATTATCATCCATAAAACTGATAACCTTGTGACTAGATGCGGTGCCCACTAACAAATCAGCAATCGACAGATGTCCATCCATTGGCGTAGCCTTGTTTAGATCACTGAAATCAATGCAAACTCATAATTTTCCATTCTTCTTATACACAGGGACTATATTTGAAATCCACTCTGCATATCGGCACGGTCGAATAAATTTAGCTTCATATAATCTTGTAATTTCCTTTTTGATTTCTTCAAGCATCTGAACCATAAATCTTCTGGGTGCTTGCTTGAATGGCCGATATCCGGGCTTAATAGGTAGCCGATGTTCTACAATAGATCGGCTTAAACATTCCATTTCATAATACTCCCAAGCAAAACAATCTCAATGTTTTTTTAATAAATTTATTAATTCTCATTTAAACTTGGGATCCAACTTAGCACCTACATACGTTGGCCACTTACATACGTCGGCCATGGTCTATCACCTAATCCGATGTCAACTTCTTCTAATTCATTGGCTGATGTAAATCCTTGTACTAACTTCTTTTTAGTATCATCTATCTGAGTATCCATTAGAACAAGCTTTCAGAGCCGACAGCTTGGATTGGCTTTAGAGATTGATCCTCTTCCCAATTTCTTCTAGAGAAACACTCAATGTCTTCAAATTCCCAAATCAATGAATTGGTTGTAGCAACGCTAAACGATGCATTTGCTTGGACCACTTCAACATCATCACCTTGCCCCTGGATCAAACATTGATGCATTGTTGAAGGAATACAATAGTTAGCATGAATCCAATCCTAACCAAGGAGCAAACTGTATGATCCCTTTCCATTGATGACAAAGAAAGTAGTAGGAAGAGTTTTACTCCCAATCGTCAATTCGACATTTAATGCCCCCTGGTCTAAGACGCGTTTCCTCAAAAATCACGCAGCATCATATCGGTCTTGATCAAATCTTCAGGCCCTTTTCCAAGCTTTCGATACGTGGTATAATACATCAAATTGACAGCAGCACCCCCATCAACCAACATCTTCATCATTGGCTTTCCATCAACATACCCTTTCACATACAAGGGCTCTAGGTTCCGATGCTTTTCTGGTTTATCAAATACAGCTTGTTGTGGTTGAAGAGTTAACTATGCCATTGCTTCTTCAATTTCTTCGGGCTCTTCGGGATCTTCATTAGAATAAGCCCTAAATTCTGTAGGTAAAAAAGAAAACCATATTTATCTAAGCCGATGGCTTACCTTCATTGCTTTCTATTTAACACGCCAAGCACAGGTCTTGTCAACATTCTAACTCTGTTCTTTTTTTATTTCTCTACATGTCAAGCTTTGAACTCTCCTTTTCTTACTTCTTGTTAACCCACATGGACACCATTGGTTTTCATCTTGGTCAACATAATCTTCTCTGCAGTTTTGCCAATCATGACTCGACACACGTTTTCCAAGCCGATCAAGTATGGTTGACCTTGTTTCATATTTAACTCGCCGATCCTGATCGTTAGATTGATACACAATTTGGTCATGAACGGATCAGTGCATTTCCTAAAGTTGTTGATTCTCTCTGTACTGATTATTGCATTCTGGACAATTATCTCTGTTCAGCAGCCTTAATCCTTCATTCCAACAATACCTGAAGAAAGAGCACCGCCAATGTAATTCAGATTGTTCTCTTTCATATCTTTCTTCTTCACATCGGCGCGAATATTCTTCTTCTTCAAACCAACGCTAGTATTCTTTTCCTTGCTGGCGCTAATATTTTTTCAACAACATCTGAGTTGTGACCCATGGCTGATCACCAGCACTAGACTTGGAACCCTCACCTTGTTCACATCAGCTTTTCTGTGTAGCACGATGCCTTCTGGCTTCTTTAAGCTCATCGGCTAAAAGCTACACTTCTGGATCTATTGCCCCAGATTCCTTTGCTCTAGCCGATGTTAGCACTTTGGCTTTTCCTTTCATCAAACTGATTTCTACCATATTTGTACCTACAGGAAAAGGATGTCCGTCTATCTTCATTGGCCTTTTAACTTCTTTAAATTTGATTCTGCCCTATTCAATAGCCGATTGGATCAGTTGACGAAAAATTTTACAATCATTAGTGCTGTGGGATACAGAATTATGCCAATGACAATATTTCTTTCTTCTGAGCTCTTCAGTCAATGGAATCAAATGATTAGGAGACAACTAAATTTGCCCCTGTTGCAACTGCAATTCAAAAATCTTATCGGGTTTTGTAATATCAAAGTCATATCTGTCTGGTGAAGTTTTCACCCAAGGACAGGAAACTGCCTTTTTGTTTCTGGTCCATTCAACCAATCCCACTTCTAATTCATCATCAAAATTTGAATCATATAACTAGACATTGGCAACCCTCTTCTGATATCTATGTCTACACATATCTTGGAATTGACTATGTCTACACATATCTTGGAATTGACTTTCATGAGCCGATATTCTCTGTACCAGGTGCGCAAGACTTTTGAATTCTTGAGATGAAAACTTCTCTTTGATCACTGGCAATAATCCTTGAAAGGCCAATTCAACAAGTTGGCCATCTGACAAAGACACACTAAAGCATCGGCTCCTTATATCATAGAACCTTTGAATAAAGTCAGGAATCGATTCATCATTTCTCTGCCTCAATGCTGTCAGATCGGTCAACCTCATCTCATGTATTCTAGCAAAGAAATATTTATGAAATTTAATTTCCAAATTGGCCCATCCTAAAATAGAATTAGGTGGAAAAGATGCAAACCAGGTGAAGGCCAATCCAGATAAAGACAGAGGAAAGAATCGAACTCTTAATGCCTCCTCACAAGCAGCTTCTCCACATTATGCAAGAAATCGGCCAACATGCTCAATGGTTGATACATCATCCTGGCTAGAAAACTTGGAGAAATCTAGGACTCTGTAATGAGGTGGGAGAGCCACACGATCAAACCATTCTAGATATGGGCACCGATACATATAAGACTGTTCCTTAGGCTTCATGCAGAATTGATTCTGAATCACATCAGCTATTCTGTTCACAATGTCATCTGTATTAGCACCTGTTGGCTGCATATAATGATTATAGGTTTGACTAGGGGCATAATTATACCTTTGAGCACTCTGATATCCTAGATTTGGAGCATAATTACCACCAAAATTTGAAATAGCATGATATCCTGGTGGAATTTCATCACAATAAGTACTCTGAACATGTTGCCCCTAATTCTTGAAATATGCCTCACCATAATCCCTGGCAATTTTCTGAGCTGATGGTGCTATCTGTGGGGCAGGAATTGCCAATGGCTGAGATGATTGAGGCAATTGTGGTGACTGTACCGAAAACTATGGCACTGATGCCTCTTTAGGAGCATTGGATTTCTCTGGAATCTCCATCGGCTATTTGCTTGTCCTAGTAGCTAATGGACTTGTGTGAAAGTATGCAGGCCCTATTGTTTGCTCTTGCATCAAAGAACCGCTCATTGCATCCGTCGCCACATTCCTGAGTGTATTCATGAATACTCCAGATTGATTGATTAGTGCATGATGAGCTGCATGAAACATTTGTCTATCCTGCTTTGTATCATTCTCCCTTTTCCCTGAAACAAGAATCTTCGGCAGTGGAATATTCTAAATTATTTTGTTTCGTGTCTTGCCGAAGGACTCCATGCATTTGACCTAGAACTCTTCTGTCAGCTTCTCTATGATCTGTTTTTGTTCCTCAGACAGCTCCTCATATGACACGTTGGTTGTTGGCTCATCCGACATCTTGATGATTGTGGTCCCACCGGGCATGCCAGAAAAATGTGTCGACACAAATTTCTGGTCAATGCACAGGACACACGACAAGCCTAGGAGATCTGCTTAACTCTAGTGTAGGTCCTGTCGATTTTGGCATCGGGGGCGTGCTAGTCAATTTGACCTGTAATTGACAAGGGAAAAGATAATCAGTAGTTTAAGGTGGAACATGTTGGCTGGTGATCTGGCAGTTCCATAAAGCCATCGGCTAGAAAGCCAATGGGGTGTACCAGATCATCGGTTGGTGATCTGATGATGGCAGCATGCATCCATGTGTGAAAAAGTAAGGCAATCGGCTAAGTTAGCCGATGGCTACATTTTGTAATATAAAATAAAGCATGAAAGCGCAAGCGATCGACTAGAAAGATGATGAGATCATAGAGTGAGATCGATCCCCTATTTTTCTACAAAGAAATCCATAAACTAACAAAGTCTAATCTATCATCACCACCAATCAGGTCAAAACGATCTAGTGTTGGCAGTAGGGCGATAAACTAAAGTTTGTTAGCTTATAGATCTATTTATAGTAAAATAGAGAATTGAAAACACACTATGGATGACTAAGATTAAAACACAATCGGCTGATGAAAATAGATCTAACATCAGCTTATAAATTAATTTGATAGGACAACAAGACGATAGATTAAAATGATAAGAGCTGATGTGTCTTACTCTAGTCGGATAACTGGTGATTTTACTAAATCTAGCAAGAGATCATAAGATGCAGCCTTACTAAATGTGGTAAAATCGATAACTTTGATTAATATCAAATCTAGTAAGAGATCAAACCTAACTGATCCAGCCTTACAAGATTAGATACAAATCGATAACTTGACTAATATCAAATTAGGCAAGAGATCAAACTTAACTGACGCAGCCTTACGAGATTAGACACAAGTCGGTGACGGTGCTTACAAGCAAACTGGAGATCGAATCGATGCAGCCCTACTTACCGAAGAACTCGTCGGAAACTACGTTACTCTTACTCCTAATGCAATGGCGTGAAGCCGAAATAAGTTGTGTTGATCGAGAGATAAAAATCTAATACAATGGCTAGGGCCTATATTTATACCCTAGGCCGATACAGAGTCCTGATCGAACATGACTAGACTATTCCTGAGAAAGATGTAAAATAATCTAATTTACACAAATTGGACTCCATGATTTCCTTTCTCATGAAATCCGACTTTGTCACACCTAAGTTGATGCCACCCTGGTCGCAGTCTTCGTGGTCCCTTCCAAACTCAGAATTTTGACGCCTTTTTCCCAACATCTGGTGCAAACATTGATAGATTCACGTTGTTTACATATGGATACATGTTGATGTCATCGGATCACCAGCTGATGTCACTTGTTTAAATCTGCCTATTTTATTCAATCACTGGGTATTGGCTTCATAGCCGATAACTTGTTGCACTTCATCGGCTTCTTAGTCGATGGTCTTATGGAACTACTCGGTCATCAGCCGACATGTTCTAGCCTCAGCTACTAACTATTTTTCTCCCTTGTCAATTACAAGTCAAATTGACTGGCACCCCCGCGAACTCTACAAAATCAGTAGGACCTGCACTAGAGCTAAGCAGACCTCCCAGGCCTATCGTGTGTCTTGCGTGTTAACCACATTTTTGCGTCGACATGCTGATGACATAGTCAGGCGTAGCATGTCTAACACAAGATGGCTCGTCGAGAGCGTACTCAGTGATCGTTGCTGGTGACATAGTCAAAGACAGCGTGAGCCACTCGGGATGGCTTGTCAAGAGCGTACCCGAGGAGTGTTGCTGCGAAGCAGTCGGGTGCAGTGTGACCGGCACGAGATGGCTCGTCAAGAGCGTACCCGGCGATCGTTGCCCATCCTGACTCATGAAAATAAGATTAGTGAGTATTCATTTGGTATCCCAGATGAAATAAACAGGTAATAAAGCATAAATTAACATTTATGAGCTGTTCATTGTGTAGTGCACTCTGCTGACTAGACCATTGCCCCCGGGCATAGAATATAATCATAGAAGGCATTGACCCATAGTGTTGGGTTGTTAGCGTAAGTCATCATTACAAACAAAGTGCACAACGCAGAACATGTGTCATAAATGTATTTAAAACAGTTTCTGAACTTGTTTCTTTTCTCTCCTTGATGTTGTTTTCCCTCTTATGAATGGTTCATCGTGTTTAAGCACTCTGCCGGCTAGACCATGGCCCTTGAGCATAGGATGTAACCATAGAAGGCATGACCCATAGCATTGGGTTATTGGCGTAAGTCGTTGTCACCAAACAAAGCTTCACACTTATAACGAACGTATCATGCTGGTACTTAAATAGCAGAGAAAAAAGCAAACAAGTACTGATTATTATTGTGTGTAAAAGACACAAATACATAATTGTGAAAGCGACTTAGCTAGTCCAACTGGTCATCGGTGCTAAAGTAGTCAGGCGTGTCTAAGTGGTAGTACTCGGTTTTCTCCAGGGCTTACTAAAGAAACACCTCCTCAGCCACAGCGTAACCTTCAGCTATATCAAAAAGCTGTCAGACACCCCGCGGCTTCTTGCACGTGATCTTGCTGATGAACTCCTTGTTGGAGATGCCCTTCATGAAGGCCTCCATGACCATGGAGTCGGAGCAGTCAAGGATTGTGTTGGGCGTCCATAGAAAGCGTTTCATGAACTCATAGAGAGTTTCATCCTTGCACTGGTGGAGCTGGTAGAGATCCCAGTCATGCCCAGGACGGTCACAGGTGTTGAGGAAGTTGTTGATGAAGACATCCTCGAGCTCGTCCTAGGTGCGCAACGATCCTGCCGCTAGACCGGTAAACTAGGTCTAAGCGGCTCCCTTGAGCATGATGGGAAGGTTGTTGCCACCCACAAACTGCTCAATACCAGTTGGGCGAAAGCCCTCTGGCCATTGAACATCTTGGAGCTGAGGGCTAAGTGGTCATAGGCCCAAGTTGTTAGCCGAGCAATCACACCGTTAGGAACGCTTTGCCTGACTTGCATAGATGTGGTCGTGGAGGTCGCGTGGTCGAAGGTATCCCCGAACGTCTTGACCCAGAGGGATCCATTTGGGAATCTTTGAGCTATTCTCAATGTTGTTGGAGGAGTACTGCTGAGAGTGCCCTAAAGCACTCTAATGCAGAGAATCCACATCTCAATAGATCTGATGGGCCGCTGCGGTGACATAGGCGCTGATTTGATTTAGTACCAGTGCCAGTGGGCTGTCTGCAGGAACATGAAGCCCCTATAGCAATGCTGCTACTATGATGATGTTTGTCTATGGCGTCTGGAAGGTCGTTCTAGCTCCTCCCAGAGAGGGAGTGGGATCGGTGTGGAGCCGCTGAGTGGACGTTGTGTCGACATCAAAATCTATCGCTTCAAGCATAGTCCAGTGAAGAATGCAGAGAACAGTTTGTTGAAACCTCTCCCCTACCTAGTGCGCTAAATGTCAAGGGTAGTACTCAGCAATAGTTCTTTGAGAGTGTGCGGGACTTGCGCCTGAAGGTGATGGCAGATGGCACGATGATTTTTAGACAGGTTCAGGCCCTCCGGAGATGTAATACCCTACGTCCTGTGTTTGTGTATGTATGAGCTCAACCAGCCAAGTAAGACAAGAGCTATGAGGTGTGGAATATAGAGATCCCACTGGGGGATCTAATGATCTAGCCTCTAGCTGCTAAGCCTCTGACAGCTTCTAACCCTCTGCCCTGACCGACCAGACCCTCCTTTATAATCTAAAGAGAATTAAGGCCGATCAATGGGTCGCAGTTACTAGTAACGGCTAAGTAATGGCCAGTTTCTAGTAACTTCCTAATTATAAAGGCATAATTGCCTAATAAATGTGCTATCTAATTATAAGTGTAAAGCACAGTAAATGCTTGGCAGCCTTTACGGGACGCTTCATGTCCCGACTCCCTAGTGCTCCTCGCCCGAGTGGTTCAGTCGTGGCCCAAGTTATCTGCAAGTGTTGTGGTACCCTTCTCCTGTTCAAACCTCTTCGCTCTGGTCAATGAAGTACTAGGTCCGAGTCCGCCGAGTTATCTTGTAAAAAGGGAACCCCGTCGTGGTATCCCCGATAGTTTAGTTTTGGTAATTGAGTGGCAACTAGTGGATTAAAATTTGTTTTAAGTGTTGATTGAGCTAGGTGATGTCCACACCAAGGGTTGATCAAAGATGCCACATGTGATCAAGTGCTCAACATTTGGAAAAGAAGAGAAAAACAAAACCCTATGTATTGAAGGTGAAGGTATAAGATAGGGTGTTTATTTTGCTGGTCAAGATGCCATAGAGTGCGTGATCAGGTTTAGGATAGATAACCGTTCTATTAAGAGGGGATCTCTTGAGTTGAGATGGTTATCTAGTGCCACTAGGTGTGATCCACATTGCATATGCATACACTTAATAACATGGTGAGCTGCAAGAGTAAAGTATTTCAAAATACTTGAAAATTCTAACTCACACACATGAAATGTTGGTACACTTGGTGGAGTTGAGCACATTTGAAAAGGCTTTGAAAATGAAGTTTGGCGGCCTGTTTAAGCACCCATCAGATTGTTCCAATGGTAGCCTAGGGATTACCATCGGAATATAGGCTACTTTGAAATATCACATGAGATGAGGAACTAAAATAGAGCTATCAGGCCCTGGCGGTGGGACCACCCTTGATGACGATAGGACCACCAGGCTATAGCTGTAACAACCCTAAAATCCCACAACCAAAAATCCCAACATTCAAAAACTTTTTCCAAAACCTTGCATTGTGAGTGAACATCTTAGGAAGCCAACCCTACATGCATTAGGTGAACCTTAACAAGCATGTTTGAGCATTTGCATTAAACACCAACTTCTGAGTTGCTTATTATTGGTTCTTATGATTGATTAAAAAATAATTAATCAATTTAATAAACTAAGTAACTTGTGTGAGAGTGCTTGATACCCTACTATGTCAAATATGTCAAACCTTATAAGGTTGACCTAGAGGATCCATCCTAATAGTGTATACATGTATAAGTATATATGTATACAAGTCTAGGTCTATAAATAAAGAAATAGAATTAGAAAAGGAATATAAATTAGAAAGGAAAATAGAAAAGGATAAGAGGCCCAAGCACCGAACCAAGCCCAGCCTAGCCGACCCTCGCTGCCTCCCTTCCCCGTGTGAGCACACAGCCCAGCTAGCCTAACCCGGCCTCCCCTCACCCCACATGTGCGCCGACCCAAGCCCACGTCACTCACATCCCGTGCGAACCATAGCGCCAGGAGGCATACTGCCCATACTATGCCACCGACATACAGAGACGCCCGCACCGGCTTTCGCTCTCTCCCATGCTAATGATAGGTGAACCCCTATGGACCCACCTGTCATCCCCAACCTTTCCCACTGCTTCCTCTTTTTTCCGCTTTTGCCGATGCCGCAATCGCCAGTGAGGATCCAAGGGATCCCTTGCCTATCCCTACCATCCGCCACCAGCCTTGCCCCGCACACCCCCTTAGATGGCCGCCACATCCACGATCCATTGTAGAGGCACACCGATGCCAATAGGAGATGATGACGCGCCCGCCACAGCCCCACCACGATGATGTCACCGCCAACAGCCCTTCTCACCGCTTTTGACCACTGCTGCTCCGAATTGGAGAAGCATAGTGCGCACAAGCCCCTGGTGCACAACAAAACCCTAGACTAGGAGCCCCGATCCCCATACACATGCCCCCAAGCTCCCTACCACCGTTGAGAACCATGCCATGGCCATCCGCTGCTATGAAAGCCCCGCGTCAGCACCATTGGATTGATCAACAGTAAAGAATCTGCCAGAAAAGTGACAACCATTGGATTGATCAAGAGTCACTTTGATTGAAAGGCTCTCAAGTTGGAAACTAGTTTACAAGTGTTTGAGAGATCAGTATAAGCATGACATGAGAAGGGGTACAAGGCCATTTGATTATGGAGTGTATTTGGCATAGTTTTGGTACTCCAAATAGAAGATCAATACCAAGCTAGAGATGATGATGTTTAAGTTCAAGTAATTATAGAAAATCAATTGGTAGAAAGAAAAGGATTTAAACAAGCAATCAAAGATCAAACTTCAAATTGAGTCCATAAATATAGAAGATCAATCAAATAAGGAACTTTCAATTGGTATCATGAAAGTTCTTTTAAGGGAGGCCATCTTCGCCCTAAGTGGGATGCCACCCAAGATGGGATATCCGACCACGTGGCTCGTAAGGCTAAATGAAGAAGGTGATCTAAGGGATATTAGTGGTACTAAGTTGAAGAAATCAAGAGATTGATCAAGAAAAGCAAGCAATACACCCCAAAAGGAGAGCAAGGTTATAAAATCAA
Source organism: Miscanthus lutarioriparius (assembly GCA_904845875.1). Classification (NCBI taxonomy): domain Eukaryota; kingdom Viridiplantae; phylum Streptophyta; class Magnoliopsida; order Poales; family Poaceae; genus Miscanthus; species Miscanthus lutarioriparius. The sequence continues at coordinate 61,108,626 of CAJGYO010000015.1, forward strand.
TATCAATTGAGAGCAAGTCATAAACTAACAATTGGTATGACTCTAACATTTGATATCATCATATCAATTGGTGCCCTCCAAGCAAGCAATGATGAAATGAAGATGCAAACCAACCACAACAAGAAATAGTGCACTTGATCATTAATGGGAATTCAAATCATATGGGTGAAGAATGGATTTCACGATGATGATTGGACTTCACAAAGTTATAATTGGACTTCACATTGCTATTATGAAGCAAAAAATAGAATCTACGTGACTATCCTATACTCCAAGATAGCAAAGGTATCATTGTAATGTGCATGATCATTTCATTCCTTACTAGTATGCGGTTAGTGCATATAGTACATGCTTAATAGGATCATGCATAACAAATGAAAGTTTAAAATTCATAGCCTACCACTATTGCTTGCTTGATTGATTGATACTAGTGGTAGTATATGAGTTTGTTTATGAGCTAGTGAACCCAAGTACTTGATATAATTTAGATTGCAAATAAGTGACAAGTACAACCTCAATAAGATAACCACCTAATGCATGTGAAGAATCTTAGAGAGGGTTCAAACCAGACTTGGAAGCTTATGCAAATCAATTGGTTCAAGTCAGAAAAAGAAGCTCATGAAAACAATCAAGTTCAAGAAGAAAGAGACAAACATGGAAATGGATGTGAAGCCCAATCATTAATTAATTACAATTGGTATCATGTTCAATCACTAATAGGTAACAATTGGTATCTATGTATATCAACTATCAATTGGTATCCAAATGGAGATATCCAGAAGTGATCCTCAACTTTAAGTGATCCAATCAAGAGAAGAATATTTCCTCACCTACAAGACTTTGAACCTCAACAATTGGTATGTCTAAGTGACATGCCATACATATAGGTGGTGTCCATCAAATATGCAAGATTCAAGTGACAACCTTCCTCACCCTAGAGCAACCCTTTTATGGTAATTAATGACAAAGGGAGAGAAATGTGTACAAAGATATGTCATTATACAAAGATAAAAGTATATGACAAAGAGGGAGAATCTAATATGGAAATATGCAAAGGGGAGAAAAGTTGGACATGGAACATGGACATGAAGGAATATCAAATGGATCAAGAGCTTGATTAAAGAATGGAAGGGGATCAACATTCTTGAACAAGAGAAGCACACAAGTAGGGGGAGCAAAACTCATGAATATATGTTTGATGCATTTAATTGTGCATTACATTTTCTTGCTTATATTGCATTTAGTGTATCAATTGGTATCTAGCTTGTGTGCACATGATTGCTAGACTAAGAATTAAATGATGTTTTAACTTAGCAAGTGGTAACTAGAACCTTGTTTATATTATTGATCTCACATGGTATCTAGTTTCACTTGTGTCTAGCAAGGATTGATAATAAGGTTGGATTATCATTTGGCATACATCCTACAAAGGTATATTTCTATCTTGTATACCTTAGCTTCACTTAGTAGTGGTAACACTCCCACAAATTTCATATCTATCAATGTGTGCAAGTGTGAAACCAACCCATTTGAGCACACATGTAGGGGAGTTATCACTACAAATTCAGGTTTTATGATGCTTATCCAAATCTTAACAAATGGTCTTAATGTTGGATAAGTAACATAAAATCTAAACTAAGTTAGCAATTTACAAGTGTGTGAAGTGCTAACTTGGAATGAACTTCATTTCCATATTTTTGCAGAGTTGTCATCAATTACCAAAAAGGGGGAGATTGAAAGGACCTTGTTTGGTTTTGGTAATTGAGTGACAACTTAGGTGGACAATGTGTTTATGTTAAGAATACACATGTATTTAGTCCACCGGTACACTAGTTTGAGCAACATGTGCCATGGTGGTAAAATGGCTTAGAAATGTTGCAAGGCTCAACTAGTGAGATGAAGGAGCTCATTGCATGAGACATGACATGGAGTCATATGGCTAGGTGGAGAACATCAAGAGACACAACTTGGCTATGATGGACCGGGTTGCTAGGGTGAAGGGCGAGTCGGAGGCTTTGGAGCGACGGACCGCATGTGCCAGAAAAGCTTGAGTAAGGACTTGGCGTCAATTGACCAAGGCAACGGTGAAGAGCAAGCGAAGTTACGATCGATGAACCAATAAGTTCATGCGATGACATGAAGTGGATCATATCATCTACATGTGATCAAGCCATGGAAAACTTGTTGATTACAAGTGGCTTTTATGGTGGGTTGATGCTTGTGTAGCATCACCAAGGATGAACACGCTAGAGATGGAATGGAATGCGCAAGGAAAATGTATATTTGTAGGGCATTTCATTTCACTAGTCAAGGTTGTGTAGAGAAGTGCATGACTGGGTTTAGGATAGATGGCCGTACTATTAAGAGAGGCAAACTTGTTTGCATATCGGTCATCTAGGGCCACTTGAGCGGCCTAACATTGCATGCATTGCTAGGATCGAGTGGCAGTTGAGAAGAGAAGAAAACCCTTTGAAAAATGTTTGTGAAAATGCTAACTCATTTGCACCAAGTTGGTGGAACACTTGGGAGTTGGCACATTTCAAAAAATGGAGAGAGAAATGAGCTAGAGAAGAGCTCATAGGGTCATCGGACCTGGCTTCAAGGGCGTCAGACCATATGTGATGGGTCTCACAGCAAACCCTAAGCCTCAGGAGTTTTCAGAGAGGTCGATGGACCAAGGGGACTTAGTATGGCGATCGTCGGACCGTGACGCTAAGGAGAGCATCGGACCATAATGTGCAGTGGTCATTAGGTGCCAATGGCTACTTTCAAATGGTCGATGATACGTGGAAGTGAGTGATATCATTAGACCCTGAGTGATGGTCCGACGAAGGGCGTCGACCTAGTCCAATGAGCTCGGGAGCTCTCTAGACCGCGTCGGACCGAGAGATTCGTTGGTCCGATGGTCATCGGACCAGTGACGTCGGACCATGCTTGAGCAGGAGCCATTGGGCAGCAACGGTCTGATTCAAACAGATAGTCACACATGGCAGAAGTAGAGGCCATCAAACCATGCGCAATGGTCTGACGCAGGGGTGTCGGACGGTCCGACGACCCCGTGTGGTGCCCACTTGAAGGGCAACGGCTAGTTGACCATTGTGGCTATAAATAGAGGTTTTGGCCAGCCATGGCTAGGTGTTGAGCACCTTGGGGATGTGTTACCCAAGTGTTGTTCTTAACTTAGGGCATCTACTCACATACGCTTGATAGAGATCACATCCGATTGTGTGAGAGCGATTCCTAGTGCATTGCATTGAGAGTTTGCATCGAGTGGCACTAGGGGATCGAGTTGCAAGCCTATGTGCTTGTTACTCTTGGAGGTTGCCACCTCCTAGATGTCTTGGTGGTTGTGGACTCCATCGTAGCATGCACGGAGATTTTGTGGTGCTCTGGAGAGTGACCGCATTATGAGGGTTATTGTGCTTGCCCTATGGGAGATCTCAAATAGCAACTCTAGTAGATGCGAGGTAGAAAGTGCGTCAAGTGGTTCATCTAATCAAGTTCTAGAGCTCGTGTTATGAGCACTCCATGTGGGAAAGTGTGACTTGAGGATCACCACTAGCAAGAGGATCAGTGGCAACCTTGAGCTTGCCTCAACGGGGATTAAGTGGTTGGCAAACCACCAAACCTTGGGATAAAAATCATCATGTCAACACTTGTCTTCACATTGGTTTGCAAATCCCAACACTAGCTTGTTCTTGCTTATTTATACTTGTGCTATTATTTAGTGTTGCCTTTGTAATTAGTTTACTTGTGTAGTAAACTAGTTGCTCTCTAGTTTAGCTTCAGTAGCATTGCTAGTTGAGTAGTGCTAGTGTGCTTAGGCTTTGTGCGCTTTGCTCACTAGTATGTGTAGGAACTCCCTTGTGTCTAGAGTACTAGTTGCATAGGTTTATGTGACCTTGCTAACTAGAATTGTGTAGGTGAGGTCTCTCTAGCTTGGAACCTTAGTTGCATAATTAGGATCTTTGTAAGGTGCTTGTGAACATAGATAGAGGGGTGTAGTCGAGGCTAGACCGATTAGTTTAATTCCATATTTGTTTCAGTTAACTGGGGCACTAAAGTTTTTAGAAACAACTATTCACCCCCTCTAGTTAGCTCTTTGATCCGTTCAATTGGTATCAGAACTAGGTGCTCTTAATTAAGTGGTCTTAACCGACCCAAGAGCCAAGGATGTCAACTAATGGGCTAGAGGTTGTTTGTGACACACACATATTTGATGGCACACACTTTGCATAGTGAAAACTCCACATGCTTGATCATTTTTGTGCGATTGGTCCTAAGTTTTGGTGGATCATAGTTGTAGGTCTTTCTCATGGCTTGGATGAGAGCAATCTAACCCAAGCGCAAGAGGCTTGCCTACAACTCGATGCACAAGCTACTAATTATTTAATGTGTGCTTTGAGTGATACGGTCTTTGACCGTGTGTGTGTGACATCGAGAGTGCCCATGGTATATGGATGGCACTCCAAGCTTTCTATGATGATTCCTCCATGTGTGATGATGGCGAATTCAAGGAGGAGGATGATCCCAAGGAGGAGATGGAGCTTGACGGTGATGAGCACATTAATGACAAGGAGGTCATTGATGAGTGCTCCACCTCAAGCGAAAGCTCAACTGATGATGATGATATATCTACCATAAGATCACTTGAGTTGATTAATGGTTCATGCTCGGGCTATGAGAGTGATGCTTCTACAAGCCCATCGCCATCACCACATTGCTTCATGTCACGCGATCGCACTAAGGTATCAAATTGCAATGTGATTGATCATTCACATTCATATGATGATCTTGTAGATAAAATTGCTAGCATGAACATCGGTTTAGAAAATGAGATAGCTAAAACAAGTAAACTAGAAAAAGAAAACTCATTTCTAAAGTCTGCATGTGAACAACAAAACATCTACTTTATGTTATTACTTGTTCACATGAAGAGCTAAAATTGACTCATGAGAAACTTAGTGTTGCTCATGAAAATTTAGTACAAGACCATTCTTTTCTCACTAGTGAGCTTTCTAATAAAAAAATTAAAACTACTAAGGGCTCATCACATGGATTAGAAGATCAATTGGAAAATATTGCTAACCCTTGTGATGTAGACAAGAAGCATGTATCCACCTCTTGTGATGATTTATTAGCTATGCCATGTTCTTCACATATAGATGCTTGTTCATCCTTTATACAATATGAGACTAACCTTGTAGAGGAAAAAAGAGCTCAAAAATCAAGTGAAGGATTTGGGCAATATGATAAAGAGGTGGAATGGATCAAAACTCACCCATGAGCAAATAGTGAAGAATCAAAGAAGCTATGGTGACATGAGTGGCCTTGGCTTCAACAAGATCAAGATCAAATGGAAAAGATTGGGTAAGAAAATGAAGAAGGAAGAGAAAGAAAGGTTTGCTCATTTCATGTGCTTCAAATGCTATGAGATGGGCCATCTAGCTTCAACATGCCCAAATAAAGAGAAACTCAAGTTGAAGAAGGACGAAGAGAGGCTCAAGCATGTCAAGTGCTTCAAGTGCCGCACTTGGTGACACCTCACCTCAATGTGCCCAACCAAGCAATTGGTGAAGGCACAAATAGAGCCTCAACCAAAGCCACAAGATAAGAAGAAAAAGAAGCTACAAGAGCAAATCAAGATCGACCATGAAGATAGTGATGATTTGTGGAAGAAGAAGAGAACAAGAAGAGGAGGAAGAAGATGGCATCAAAAGCAAAAACAAGATTCCAAGATGATGAACAAGAATCAAAAGATGAGAGATTTGGCTCACATAAAATGCTATCAATGTGAAGCAATGGGACACTTTGCCTCAAAGTGTCCTAACGAGCTTGAGAAGAAGACTCAAGCAAATAAGAAGAGGCAAGGCAATGTGAAGCATGACATGAGCAAAGAAGAGAAAGCTCAATCCAAGAGAACATGCTACACATGCCGGGAAAGGGGACACATGGCTAATTCATGTCCCCTAGTTAACACTCCTAAGCCCATTTCAATTTATGCAAATATAATGCTTAGGAATGATGGTAATGGTACCTCATTGGTTGCTATTGCAAAACATCCCGCTATTCATACTAAGGCAATAATGCCAAAGTATGTTGCACCTAACTTGAGAGGACCCAATTTAGTTTGGGTACCATCAAAAAGTGGATGATCTTTTGTAGGTACCATTGGCATTGGAGGCTTGATTCAATTGAATTCATACCAATCATATGTTGAGTCAAGTTTTGAAACTTAGCACAATTCTAACCCAATGCCATGACAACTAGTGAAGTCCAAATGCTATCAAATACAAGTGCAAAGGTCAAGTTGTGGTGATTCAATTAAATATATTTGAAGACTTGCAAAGATATTGAGTTGAAACTTGCAAAGGTTGATCATGAGCTATCAAGGTATAATATTTTCATTGATCAATACATTTGGGGTATATAAGGATCTTGAATTGGATATATATATATATATATACATATGTTGCTTGCTATAAGATGAATGAATGGATTTAATGACTAGTAATCAAGTTTGGATCAATTTGAGTTAAATAAATTCATAAGACTACCCCTAGTAAGTGATTTGAATGGATATATGTCTTGTAAGAGTATTCAAACAAGTTGGTTTTAAATTTGATTTACAATTGAAGAAAAACAGCTCAAGTATTGAAATCTGACCAAATTTAGAAAACTGAGTGAGCTGAGTTCAAGCCTACGTTTGATAGATCAAATATTATTGGATTGTCTTGAAATTTGAAGGGCATGCTCTACACTTATAAGAGTCATTGCTGTGCAAAATTCATGATCATTAGACATGTGAAACCTCTTGGTGAAGTGAATCTTGTCAACATAAGTGCAGCAGTTTTCATCATGTACATACTGTGGAAGATGTAATTGCTGGCAGCTTATATGAAGTCAAATGAAACTCAAATTTTTAAATCTGCTAGAATACTTAGTGAAGCACATCTCCACCAAAATTTGTGGTAATTGGATCTAACATCCAGGAAGTTCATATATGACATAAATGAGAATTTAATATGGAATAAGTTTTTTTGGTTGACCGAGTACTTTAAAGAGAGGCCAATAGTTGACTTTTTGATCGGTTGCTCACATATCTGATCAGAGGCCATGGACGCATAGGGCTCGTCGAATGCTTTCCGTTTGGCTACACACATTCATTATTTGGAATTTGGATGACAAAGTTGCCTAAGTTGCAAAGTTTGGTAAAAGGGGGAAAAAAACAGAATACTACAGTACTCACGAAATGCTACAGTTACTAGATGCTACAGTAAAACAGGTAAACGTGGCGCTGTGGTCTACTATGCTTTAACTTTGTTGTTTGAATTGCCTCCATTAAATTTCTATATCTCGTACTAGCAAGGTAAATCTGAAATTTGAAGTATTTATATTTATTTACTCTGAAGTATGATATTTTATATCTTGTGGTAATGATCTTTAAATTATGAAGTACATGAAGTGCATACATTGCAACATGTGCATTTGCACTCTTCCCCGTTGATATGCATTTGAAGAAACTGTAGCCAAATTGGTACGGTAAGTAGTACAGCAACGCACGTTGACGAGCAATGTGGTTGCAGCCCGCACTCTCTCTCCTTGGGATGTGTGGGTAGAAGTGAAGTCATGCATTGCATTGCACTTGGAAGTATATTTATATTTCTATGAAGCAATTGATGTCTCTATTGTTATGCTACTTAAATTTGATGGTTAATCAAACTGTGATTTAAATAAATTGGTTGAAGCAGTTTGCTTGCTCAGGTTTTCCATAAACCTCATACGCTTGTTTCCCCATCTCAGGTACATGATTTATGAGGATGCATGCTTGGGACAGGAGTAGCAGCACGTGTGCACGTCACCCATGAGTCATACATATCTTTGGGACACATGTGTTGTGATAATAATAATAATAATATTGCTCATGGTTTGGTTGGTTTGAGTTACGTAGATTGGTGAGCAGTAAAGATTCTTTATCGTTAACCTTTATGATCGTTGTTGCTTCTGCGTTCTCCGTTGTTATGTTCCTTTTTTCGTGCTGAAGTGTGGTAATTTTCTAGAAGATTTTGTTGTTTTTCTTCTGGGGTGTTAACATGGATCTATACATTAGGACTTATGATTTTTTTCATTCAAGAGTACAGAATCTGCCAGAAAAGTGACAACCATTGGATTGATCAAGAGTCACTTTGATTGAAAGGCTCTCAAGTTAGAAACTAGTTTACAAGTGATTGAGAGATCATATTTTGGTTTTGAATTGAGGTATAAGCATGACATGAGAAGGGGTACAAGGCCATTTGATTATGGAGTGTATTTGGCATAGTTTTGGTACTCCAAATAGAAGATCAATACCAAGCTAGAGATGATGATGTTTAAGTTCAAGTAATTATAGAAAATCAATTGGTAGAAAGAAAAGGATTTAAACAAGCAATCAAAGATCAAACTTCAAATTGAGTCCATAAATATAGAAGATCAATCAAATAAGGAACTTTCAATTGGTATCATGAAAGTTCTTTTAAGGGAGGCCATCTTCGCCCTAAGTGGGATGCCACCCAAGATGGGATATCCGACCACGTGGCTCGTAAGGCTAAATGAAGAAGGTGATCTAAGGGATATTAGTGGTACTAAGTTGAAGAAATCAAGAGATTGATCAAGAAAAGCAAGCAATACACCCCAAAAGGAGAGCAAGGTTATAAAATCAATATCAATTGAGAGCAAGTCATAAACTAACAATTGGTATGACTCTAACATTTGATATCATCATATCAATTGGTGCCCTCCAAGCAAGCAATGATGAAATGAAGATGCAAACCAACCACAACAAGAAATAGTGCACTTGATCATTAATGGGAATTCAAATCATATGGGTGAAGAATGGATTTCACGATGATGATTGGACTTCACAAAGTTATAATTGGACTTCACATTGCTATTGCGAAGCAAAAATAGAATCTACGTGACTATCCTATACTCCAAGATAGCAAAGGTATCATTGTAATGTGCATGATCATTTCATTCCTTACTAGTATGCGGTTAGTGCATATAGTACATGCTTAATAGGATCATGCATAACAAATGAAAGTTTAAAATTCATAGCCTACCACTATTGCTTGCTTGATTGATTGATACTAGTGGTAGTATATGAGTTTGTTTATGAGCTAGTGAACCCAAGTACTTGATATAATTTAGATTGCAAATAAGTGACAAGTACAACCTCAATAAGATAACCACCTAATGCATGTGAAGAATCTTAGAGAGGGTTCAAACCAGACTTGGAAGCTTATGCAAATCAATTGGTTCAAGTCAGAAAAAGAAGCTCATGAAAACAATCAAGTTCAAGAAGAAAGAGACAAACATGGAAATGGATGTGAAGCCCAATCATTAATTAATTACAATTGGTATCATGTTCAATCACTAATAGGTAACAATTGGATTTATGTATATCAACTATCAATTGGTATCCAAATGGAGATATCCAGAAGTGATCCTCAACTTTAAGTGATCCAATCAAGAGAAGAATATTTCCTCACCTACAAGACTTTTAACCTCAACAATTGGTATGTCTAAGTGACATGCCATACATATAGGTGGTGTCCATCAAATATGCAAGATTCAAGTGACAACCTTCCTCACCCTAGAGCAACCCTTTTATGGTAATTAATGACAAAGGGAGAGAAATGTGTACAAAGATATGTCATTATACAAAGATAAAAGTATATGACAAAGAGGGAGAATCTAATATGGAAATATGCAAAGGGGAGAAAAGTTGGACATGGAACATGGACATGAAGGAATATCAAATGGATCAAGAGCTTGATTAAAGAATGGAAGGGGATCAACATTCTTGAACAAGAGAAGCACACAAGTAGGGGGAGCAAAACTCATGAATATATGTTTGATGCATTTAATTGTGCATTACATTTTCTTGCTTATATTGCATTTAGTGTATCAATTGGTATCTAGCTTGTGTGCACATGATTGCTAGACTAAGAATTAAATGATGTTTTAACTTAGCAAGTGGTCACTAGAACCTTGTTTATATTATTGATCTCACATGGTATCTAGTTTCACTTGTGTCTAGCAAGGATTGATAATAAGGTTGGATTATCATTTGGCATACATCCTACAAAGGTATATTTCTATCTTGTATACCTTAGCTTCACTTAGTAGTGGTAACACTCCCACAAATTTCATATCTATCAATGTGTGCAAGTGTGAAACCAACCCATTTGAGCACACATGTAGGGGAGTTATCACTACAAATTCAGGTTTTATGATGCTTATCCAAATCTTAACAAATGGTCTTAATGTTGGATAAGTAACATAAAATCTAAACTAAGTTAGCAATTTACAAGTGTGTGAAGTGCTAACTTGGAATGAACTTCATTTCCATATTTTTGCAGAGTTGTCATCAATTACCAAAAAGGGGGAGATTGAAAGGACCTTGTTTAGTTTTGGTAATTGAGTGACAACTTAGGTGGACAATGTGTTTATGTTAAGAATACACATGTATTTAGTCCACCGGTACACTAGTTTGAGCAACATGTGCCATGGTGGTAAAATGGCTTAGAAATGTTGCAAGGCTCAACTAGTGAGATGAAGGAGCTCATTGCATGAGACATGACATGGAGTCATATGGCTAGGTGGAGAACATCAAGAGACACAACTTGGCTATGATGGACCGGGTTGCTAGGGTGAAGGGCAAGTCGGAGGCTTTGGAGCGACGGACCGCATGTGCCGGAAAAGCTTGAGCAAGGACTTGGCGTCAATTGACCAAGGCAACGGTGAAGAGCAAGCGAAGTTACGATCGATGAACCAATAAGTTCATGCGATGACATGAAGTGGATCATATCATCTACATGTGATCAAGCCATGGAAAACTTGTTGATTACAAGTGGCTTTTATGGTGGGTGGATGCTTGTGTAGCATCACCAAGGATGAACACGCTGGAGATGGAATGGAATGAGCAAGGCAAATGTATATTTGTAGGGCATTTCATTTCACTAGTCAAGGTTGTGTAGAGAAGTGCATGACCGGGTTTAGGATAGATGGCCGTACTATTAAGAGAGGCAAACTTGTTTGCATATCGGTCATCTAGGGCCACTTGAGCGGCCTAACATTGCATGCATTGCTAGGATCGAGTGGCAGTTGAGAAGAGAAGAAAACCCTTTGAAAAATGTTTGTGAAAATGCTAACTCATTTGCACCAAGTTGGTGGAACACTTGGGAGTTGGCACATTTCAAAAAATGGAGAGAGAAATGAGCTAGAGAAGAGCTCATAGGGTCATCGGACCTGGCTTCAACGGCATCAGACCATATGTGATGGGTCCGATGGAAAACCCTAAGCCTCAGGAGTTTTCAGAGAGGTCGATGGACCAAGGGGACTTAGTATGGCGATCGTCGGACCGTGACGCTAAGGAGAGCATCGGACCATAATGTGCAGTGGTCATTAGGTGCCAATGGCTACTTTCAAATGGTCGATGATACGTGGAAGTGAGTGATATCATTAGACCCTGAGTGATGGTCCGACGAAGGGCGTCGACCTGGTCCAATGAGCTCGGGAGCTCTCTAGACCGCGTCGGACCGAGAGATTCGTTGGTCCGATGGTCATCGGACCAGTGACGTCGGACCATGCTTGAGTAGGAGCCATTGGGCAACAATGGTCTGATTCAAACAGATAGTCACACATGGCAGAAGCAGAGGCCATCAAACCATGCGCAATGGTCTGACGCAGGGGTGTCGGACGGTCCGACGACCCCGTGTGGTGCCCACTTGAAGGGCAACGGCTAGTTGGCCATTGTGGCTATAAATAGAGGTTTTGGCCAGCCATGGCTAGGTGTTGAGCACCTTGGGGATGTGTTACCCAAGTGTTGTTCTTAACTTAGGGCATCTACTCACATACGCTTGATAGAGATCACATCCGATTGTGTGAGAGCGATTCCTAGTGCATTGCATTGAGAGTTTGCATCGAGTGGCACTAGGGGATCGAGTTGCAAGCCTATGTGCTTGTTACTCTTGGAGGTTGCCACCTCCTAGATGTCTTGGTGGTTGTGGACTCCATCGTAGCATGCACGGAGATTTTGTGGTGCTCTGGAGAGTGACCGCATTATGAGGGTTATTGTGCTTGCCCTATGGGAGATCTCGAATAGCAACTCTAGTAGATGCGAGGTAGAAAGTGCGTCAAGTGGTTCATCTAATCAAGTGCTAGAGCTCGTGTTATGAGCACTCCATGTGGGAAAGTGTGACTTGAGGGTCACCACTAGCAAGAGGATCAGTGGCAACCTTGAGCTTGCCTCAACGGGGATTAAGTGGTTGGCAAACCACCAAACCTTGGGATAAAAATCATCATGTCAACACTTGTCTTCTCATTGGTTTGCAAATCCCCAACACTAGCTTGTTCTTGCTTATTTATACTTGTGCTATTATTTAGTGTTGCCTTTGTAATTAGTTTACTTGTGTAGCAAAGTAGTTGCTCTCTAGTTTAGCTTCAGTAGCATTGCTAGTTGAGTAGTGCTAGTGTGCTTAGGCTTTGTGCGCTTTGCTCACTAGTATGTGTAGGAACTCCCTTGTGTTTAGAGTACTAGTTGCATAGGTTTATGTGACCTTGCTAACTAGAATTGTGTAGGTGAGGTCTCTCTAGCTTGGAACCTTAGTTGCATAATTAGGATCTTTGTAAGGTGCTTGTGAACATAGATAGAGGGGTGTAGTCGAGGCTAGACCAATTAGTTTAATTCCATATTTGTTTCAGTTAACTGAGGCACTAAAGTTTTTAGAAACAACTATTCACCCCCTCTAGTTAGCTCTTTGATCCTTTCAATTGGTATCAGAACTAGGTGCTCTTAATTAAGTGGTCTTAACCGACCCAAGAGCCAAGGATGTCAACTAATGGGCTAGAGGTTGTTTGTGACACACACATATTTGATGGCACACACTTTGCATAGTGAAAACTCCACATGCTTTATCATTTTCGTGCGATTGGTCCTAAGTTTTGGTGGATCATAGTTGTAGGTCTTTCTCATGGCTTGGATGAGAGCAATCTAACCCAAGCGCAAGAGGCTTTCCTACAACTCGATGCACAAGCTACTAATTATTTGATGTGTGCTTTGAGTGATAAGGTCTTTGACCGTGTGTGTGTGACATTGAGAGTGCCCATGGTATATGGATGGCACTCCAAGCTTTCTATGATGATTCCTCCATGTGTGATGATGGCGAATTCAAGGAGGAGGATGATCCCAAGGAGGAGATGGAGCTTGAGGGTGATGAGCACATTAATGACAAGGAGGTCATTGATGAGTGCTCCACCTCAAGCGAAAGCTCAACTGATGATGATAATATATCTACCATAAGATCACTTGAGTTGATTAATGGTTCATGCTCGGGCTATGAGAGTGATGCTTCTACAAGCCCATTGCCATCACCACATTGCTTCATGTCACACGATAGCACATTTGATATCATCATATCAATTGGCATGACTCTAACATTTGATATCATCATATCAATTGGTGCCCTCCAAGCAAGCAATGATCAAATGAAGATGCAAACCAACCACAACAAGAAATAGTGCACTTGATCATTAATGAGAATTCAAATCATATGGGTGAAGAATAGATTTCACGATGATGATTGGTCTTCACCAAGTTATAATTGGACTTCACATTGCCATTGCGGAGCAAAAATAGAATCTATGTGACTATCCTCTACTCCAAGATAGCAAAGGTATCATTGTAATATGCATGATCATTTCATTCTTTACTAGTATGCGGTCAGTGCATATAGTACATGCTTAATAGGATCATGCATAACAAATGAAAGTTTAAAATTCATAGACTACCACTATTGCTTGATTGATTGATAATAGTGGTAGTATATGAGTTTGTTCAAGAGCTAGTGAACCTAAGTACTTGATATAATTTGGATTGCAAATAAGTAACAAGTACAACCTCAATAAAATAACCACCTAATGCGTGTGAAGAAGCTTAGAGAGGGTTCAAACTAGACTTGGAAGCTTATGCAAATCAATTGGTTCAAGTCAAAGAAAAAGAAGCTCATGAAAACAATCAAGTTCAAGAATAAAGAGACAAACATGCAAATGGATGTCAAGCCAATTCATCAATTAATTACAATTGGTATCATGTTCAATTACTAATAGGTAACAATTGGTATCTATGTATATCAACTATCAATTTGTATCCAAATGGAGATATCCACAAGTGATCCTCAACTTTAAGTGATCCAATCAAGAAAAGAATCTTTCCTCACCTACAAGACTTTGAACCTCAACAATTGGTATGTCTAAGTGATATGCCATACATATAGGTGGTGTCCATCAAATATGCAAGATTCAATTAACAACCTTCCTCACCCTAGAGCAACCCTTTTATGGTAATTAGTGACAAAGGGGGAGAAGTGTGTACAAAGATATGTCATTATACAAAGATAAAAGTATATGACAAAGAGGGAGAATCTAATATGGAAATAAGAAAAGGGGAGAAAAGTTGGACATGGAACATGGACATGAAGGAATATCAAATGGATGAAGAGCTTGATTAAAGAATAGAAGGGGATCAACATTCTTGAACAAGAGAAGCACACAGGTAGGGGGAGCAAAACTCATGAATATATGTTTGATGCATTTGATTGTGCATTACATTTGCTTGCTTATATTGCCTTTACTGTATCAATTGGTATCTAGTTTGTGTGCACATGATTTCTAGACTAAGAATTAAATGATGTTTTAACTTAGCAAGTGGTAACTAGAACCTTGTTTATATTATTGATCTCACGTGGTATCTAGTTTCACTTGTGTCTAGCAAGGATTGATGCTAAGGATGGATGATCATTTGGTATACATCCTACAAAGGTATATTTCTATCTTGTATACCTTAGCTTCACTTAGTAGTGGTAACACTCCCACAAATTTCATATCTATCCATGTGTGCGAGCGTGAAACCAATCCATTTGAGCACACATGTAGGGGAGTTATCACTACAAATTCAGGTTTCATGATGCTTATCAAAATCTTAACAAATGGTCTTAACGTTGGATAAGTAACATAAAATCTAAACTAAGTTAGCAATTTACAAGTGTGTGAAGTGCTAACTAGGAATGAACTTAATTTCCATATTTTTTTAGAGTTGTCAATAATTACCAAAAAGGGGAGATTGAAAGGACCTTGTTTGGTTTTGGTAATTGAGTGACAACTTAGGTGGGCTAATGTGTTTATGTTAAGAATACACATGTATTTAGTCCGTAGGTACACTAGTGTGAGCAACATGTGCCATGGTGGAAAAATGGCTTGGAAATGTTGCAAGGCTCAACTAGTGAGATGAAGGAGCTTATTGCATATGAGACATGACATGGAGTCATATGGCTAGGTAGAGAACATCAAGAGGCACGGCTTGGCTACAATGGACTGGGTTACTAGGGTTGGAGGATTTGGTGTGATAGACCGCATGTGCTGGAGAAGCTTGAGCAAGGACTTGGCACCGATGGACCAAGGCAACAATGAAGAGCAAGCGAAGTTGCGATCGATGAACCAATAAGTCCATGCGATGACATGAAGTTGATCATATCATCTACATGTGATCAAGCCATGGAAGACTTGTTGATTACAAGTGGCTTTTATGGTGGGTGGATGTTTGTGTAGCATCACTAAGGATGAAGACGATGGATATGGAATGGAATGCGCAAGGCAAATGTATATTTGTAGGGCATTTCATTTCACCGATCAAGGTTGTGTAGGGAAGTGCATGACTGGGTTTAGGATAGATGGCCATACTATTAGGAGAGGCAAACTTGTTTACATATCGGTCATCTAGTGCCACTTGAGCGGCCTAACATTGCATGCATTGCTAGGATCGAGTGGCAGTTGAGAAGAGAAGAAAACCCTTTGAAAAATGTTTGTGAAAATGCTAACTCACTTGCACAAAGTTGGTGGAACACTTGGGAGTTGGCACATGTGAAAAAAGGGAGAGAGAAGTGAGCTAGAGAAGAGCTCATAGTGTCATCGGACCCTGGTTTCATAGACCATCATCTTTAGAATCATCAGTGATGGGTCTCACAGCAAACCCTAAGCCTTAGGAGTTTTTCAGAGAGGGCGACGGACCAAGAGGACTTAGTCTGGCATTTGTCGGACCTGAAAGGACCGTGACACCTAAGAGGGGGTGAATCAGGTCACTTAAAAACTACTCTCTAAAACTATGGACTCTAATTTAACCTTAGCAAAAACTTATGCAAAGATAAACTATCTATGTGCCTCTAAGGTCATTCTAGGTGTGTTGCTATCTCTATAGAAAAAGAGTTATGCAACCTAGGTTCCAATCCTATCAACTAGCCTATCACTAAGCTAGGAATGTAAAGCTCACAACCAAGGTAGCAAAATAAGTGCGTAAGCTTAAATGTGATAGAGATACAAACTCTCGTTTGATGATGTTGGTATTTTTACTGAGGTATCGAGAAGTGCACAAGCTTCCCCCTAGTCCTTGTTGGAGCCCCTCGCAAGGTTGCCCACGCAAGGGCCAATCTCCCAGTCGGGTAACTTCGTGGATGGCCCCGGGCCTTCCCCATGCGCAAGTGGGTATTTGGTGTAGCTCTCCTGGACCGCTCCCTGCTGTCTCCACTATTGAGCTTCCGGCCAAAACGCCACGGCCTCGTTCATTCTGGTACATAGTGGCAGCCATACCACAAATGCAGTTGGTGTGATCTCGCAAGATTACAAGCCCCTCTGATGTACAACTCTTGGTGCGCGCAAGCACCGGTTAGGTTGAGGTGTGCAAACATCACTAAACACTAGGCCTAAACCTAGAGCAAGCGCTATCAAGCATGGTCTAACTAACCTAACCACTACGCTAATCACCTAATCTTAAGCACTTGAGATGATTAGAGCTCTTAGAATAGTGTCTCAACAGTTCTATATCATCAACATGCCCTAGAACACTTATATCAACTGGCCATAGGGGCTTGTGGGGGTATAACCCCAGGTACCCATGGCTATGAAGATGGGCTGCGTCATCAGGGACGGCCCAGCCCACCAGATGAAGGCATGTGATGCAAGGCATAGATCGGCATGCATCCCACGGCTTATGGAAAGAATCCTGAAGATAGATATGGATTTGTTCGGATATGATAGATATCGTATTCCTTGTAAATACTTCCCATATAGCCGAATAGATCTAGATCTAACCGACTTGTAACCCTACCCCCCAGACTATATAAGGCGGGTAGGGACCCCCCTCCAAAACAATCTCATCTCAGATCTCGCCTGATACACAATCAATATAATCCACCAAAGACACAGGACTCAGGGTATTACGTCGATCAGACGGCCCGAACCTATCTAAATCACTGTCTCTGCGCCCATGTCACCACCTGGTTGCTTTCACGCGCACCTCCACCAAACATCTACTATCGTGGGTATACCCCTCGGTAGACTGCTGACCATATTTCGTCGATAGTGGCGCGCCAGGTAGGGGGTGTGCGTGCTGATTCCATGGCCAACTAGATGGTCACCTTCCCAAACTCCATGTTCTTCCCCAAGCTAGGCCAGTCATTCACGATTGGATCTATAACCTGGATCATCAACGCCGATGGCAATGGTGAAATCATGGAGACTTTGCAGGATAATCCTACACCAGACATGTTGGCGCCGGTTATATCGACGTTGGCACCTCGAGCTCCAATTTTGGCTCCTCGCCGAGCAAGGAGAACCATTGATCAGGATGATCTGATCGACTCAATCGATCAGGTCACCAACGGTTTAGCCGATTGCCTCTCTCTCGCGGAATCGATTTTAAATCGATCTACTACGCGAGATGAGTTTTCTGCGCTTCAAGGTCACCAAGCCACTAATGCCGAGTGCCCCGCTCGTCCATGCCATCTAGGATGGCAAGATCAAGATTTGGTGATCACGGCGACTCTAGAAGGGCGTATCGTTCAGCGCCGACCACTCCCTGCCCTGATGGAGAACACGTCGATGCCCTATCCCTTGGGGCTAGTAAGTGCAGATCCGATCTATCGAGACGCAGTGCGCCACCTCTTCGCCGACCACACCAAACACAGGGATATCAATGACCTATATCGGATCGACCTCCCTGAGGCCAACCACCCTGCACCATTAGTGAACATGGTGCAACTCCGGTAGCTTCTCGATGAATCGCTCAACACCATCCTAGAGGAAAGCCCTGAGCCATACTCCGAGGGCTCCACTAACAGCTGTCCGCCTTTCCCTCTAGGTTTTAGCCGAGAACTCTTCATGGTTAGCCATGACAGTGTTGCTGTTGATGGGGAAACCAGTGTTCAACGCCGTGAACGTGAAGCAAAGAACGCCGACCGCCAAAGACGCCGCCACGAGGAAGCCGAGCGCGCTGCTCAACTTGCTCAAGGTGGACCGCCGCCTCTCGCCTAGAATCTCTAGCAAGACTTCATCATGGTGGATAACCAGCCAGTGGAGCAAACGCCGAGCGCTAACATAGCCATGGCTACTCATGAGTTGGCTAGATTACCACAGACGCCAGAAGTGCTGAAGGTTCAAGCGCTGCTCAAAGCAGCTCAGGTCTGGGTGAACGACATCCGACACCCAGTTCCGTCTTTTTCGACTGCATCCGCACGTAGTCGAAACCCTCGTGGCTCTCACTATAATGGGGGGAGTCATCACCACAGTGGCTAGATTGTCCAAGGGGGATCCAGGGGCAATTATGCCGTCAACCCTGGATCACACGGACCACGAAATTCGCGTGGCCGATCGACTCATAACGCCAACCAGGAGGTTAATCAACCTCTGCGTAGTGACGCCCGCGACCACATCAACGCCCATCTTGATGTACGCAATCGCATTGAGAACAACCGTGCTCGGCGCCACGAAGTTGAGCTCCAATGCCGACAGGAATACGACAAGCAACACGGTGATCCCGTCGGCGTACGACTATTCCCTGCTGTCGAGTCAATGGGACCGCGCCCCTTTATGGCCAGGCTGCAAGCCGTGCAGTGGCCCGCTGGCTTCAAGATCTTTGGGGTCAATCCCTATGATGGCAGAGCTAACCCCGAGCAGTGGGTGTAGCTTTATGAGATCACCGTACGTGCCGCCGAAGGAAACGCCGATGTAATGGCAAATTATTTGCCTGTCATGCTCTCCCAATCAGCTAATAATTGGCTCATGGGCTTAATCGAAGACTCCATCGAATCTTGGGATGATCTCAAGAAAGTTTTCATTGAAAATTACATGGCAATGTGTCAGCAGCCTGGCACGAAGTACGACCTAGAGAAACTCCATCAGATGTCTGGGGAACCATTGCGCAACTACATCAGGCGTTTCTCGGAGACGAGGAACACCATCCCTAACATCAGCGATAGTGAAGCAATCTCTGCCTTCACCAGAGGACTCCATCACCACCAGGAGCTACGCTCCATGCTCTACCACAAGCGACCCTAGACTATCGGCGAACTCCTAAAGGTTGCAAACTCCTATGCCGACTACGAAGAAGCCGATCGGCAATTCAAGGATGACGTTGCTCGCGCTTCCCGCTCAGATCGCCACCCACGTTGCGATGATGACTGCCGCGAAGAACGGCGCCATGACTACCGCGACAGGCATTACGACGATCGCCATCGCCGTCATAATGACCGGCCGAAGGGATCAAAATTACACAGCGATTAAATAATTATAAATCAAATTAATATTTTAATCAAAATAAATTCATAAACATGTGACACGAAAACTAATAACTCTACTGCGTAGATCTTGATGACATGAATCTAATGCAACTTGAACCACTTAAAACGGAATTAAAACGGATAAACGATGACAGTAATATAAACCAGTGGCAAACTCGTAAATATATTGTCTTCTACCTTGTGTCTGTCGTACAGAATAGCCTCTATGCCAGTCGATTGTAGGAAAAGCAGCAGGGGAGGGCCCGACCGAGCACGGCGGCTTTAAGCGGCCGCGCGACGGCATGCTGGTGCCCACGCGGCATGCACGGCAAGAGAAGGCACCCACCCGCACATGCAGACGGCGGCTGCTCCTAGAGCAGGGGCACGGGGGAGGGCGGTGGGGCCATGGACATGGTGAGGCGGCGCAAGTGGGGCCCGGGCAGGGGCACGACAGGCCCGAGGGGTGGACGGGCGACTGCAGTGACACGGCCAAGAGCTGAAAGAATTAGAAAAGGAGCCAACAATGGAGGACCTCGCCGGAGAAGACAAAGATTAGTTAGGGAAACGATCAAACGAATATGGATTCGCGAAAAGAAAGACATGACAGCGTAGAGGACAAAGAGGGATACCTCATGGTGGTGGTGGTCGATGTTGGAATGCGACGGTTTAGCCGAAATAGCTCACCAGAGAGTTCGCCGGAAACCTAGCTTTTCGAACTTCGGCGATAGATGTAAGAGGCTACGAGCGGCGGCTAGGAAACGGATTGAACTTCTGGAACCCTTGTGTCGAGGAGAACACTGGCATGTATTTATATGCGGGGTTTGTAGATTTTGGAAATTCGAGATATTTATTATTTTTTTGGAATTAATTGATTTCGGAATTAAAATAATTCTAGAAAAGTCTAGAATTATTATTTATGCTTCGAAAAATATCCCAGAGCTCCAAAAAATTCTAGAAAAAATCCTAGAGATAGATTGAAGGATAAGGAATACAACCAAAGTGGTTTTAGCTCCTGGAAAGACTTTTGGATTGATCAAGGAAGAAGACAAAGCTCCAAGAAATAGAAATTTAATCCTGAAAAAGATCGAAAAAATTCCCGGAAAGAGAGGCATCGCTCTAACACGTCTCAAAACCTTTTCCAAGCCTTTGGATTTTTGAAAACAAAGCATCTTCTCTAATTTTTGTTTTTGCAAGTTTTCAAATTCTTTTTAAACCACTACATGAAAATAATATTTTGAAGATTGAGATTTTAATTTATTTTCCAAACCACTTATCACAAAAGTACCGCTGCAATGGCATGTATGTGTAAACACGTTGATAACCTTATGTTGGGTTTTAATTCAAAGAAAAATTTTCTTTTCTCTATGTTTTTATGAGCACAAAACAATGAACAGAAATCACTTTACTCTTTTTAGAAATTAAAAAATTTTAGGGTGTTACAATTCTACCCCCCTTAAGATGAATCTCGTCGTCGAGATTCGGAGAAGAAGCGCAAAGAAGAGAGAGATACTTCAACTTGAGATCTTCTTCACTTCCTTGAGCAGCTCCATCTTGATACTCACCTTGTGTTGCATGAGGACTCATCATGTGGCCACTCTTGCAGATTCTTGTTCCATCTTATTCCAAGTCCAGTCTTGTTGTTTCTCTTAATCCTTTCTAGTGAATCTTATTATCCATATGTTAAGCTCCCAAAAGATCTTTCTTAGCTTGAATCAGAACTTTGAATTCCATGGTTCATTTTTTATGCATTTTGAAAGGTTTTACTTTTTAAAAGGAAGACTTTAAATCAAAACCGAACAAATTTTCTTTTTCAATTCCTTTTTGAAATACCTTTCAAAATAATGTATGTTTTATGTCTAAAACTCAAGAAAATATTTCAACCATGTTTTGAAACTCTTTTGAATAAATGTTTTTAAGGTTTTGAAACAAACCCAACCATTTTCAAATCATTGAAAACTTAGGGAAACATACTAAGCTTTGTTTTTCAAACTCTTTTGAAAACTTGACTTTACAATCAAGTCTCAGATAAAGAGCAGACAGATCAACATAGGTTCTTTTGAAATCTGTTTCAAACAAGGGATTTTCAAGATTTCAGAAATCAAATGAAACATTTGAACTTTATTTTCAAATCATTTTGAATGAACTCTTTTGGGACTTTCGAAATCAAACCAAATTAATTTCAAAACTCCGTTAGAAGTGAAAAGAGTAAGTCTTCAATTTCCATTTTTTTGCAGTCGAATAAAAGATTTAAACCACATTTTCAAATTCTTTTTGGAATAAGCCTTTTGGGAGATTAAATCAAATCAAATAATTTTTAAACCTTTCAAACCCTTTTGGAAGACTTGTTTTAGACATACACACTTGAAATCAACTCAAACCTTTTCTTTTCAATTTTTTTTGAAATCAAACTTAATTGAAATTCAAATCCAAAAGTGTTTAGTTTCTAAATGCAAATTATTGCAAACTTTTGAACCAAACTTTGCAGATCGAATCTTATTCTTTGGTGAAATACTTTTGAAATTTAGTTTTGAATACTAACTCTTGAAATGAGAAAACAAACAAAATTGAATCCTTTTTGAACTTAGTTCAAAACAACTTTCGAAGAAGTTTTTCAAAGTTTTTGAACCAAAGGGTTGTTGATTCATTTTCCAACATCTTTTGAAGATTTTATTTCAAGGGAAGGGGCTTTAAATAGAAATCAAAACCAAACCAATTTTTTTAAAAGTTAATCTTAGTCTTGAGCATTCTTGCAGCCCATTGTATATGTATCATATCTTAGGTACGTGAGGATCGAACTCCCAACCATAGCTAGCTCAAAGATCAATCTTGACGTAGATCCGAAGTCCTTGTAGTTTACCAAACTTGCAACATTCTTAGCTTGGCTACCCCCCTTAAGAAAGACCAACTAGGTAACACCAAAATGTAGCTTGCGTCTTCTTCTGAATGATTCAACTACCATTATGCCCTTCTGACATCCCAAAGATACTCATGTGCATCAGCAGGAACAAGCAATCTGAAATTCCTCGTGAGATGAAAAACAGCAGTGCAGAAAAACAGACATAACTCGAGTTATGCTAATCCGATAAAGTCGTACTTTATATCGTTGGAAATATGATGAAATCCTCTATGACTTTCATGTAGAACACCTTTCCATATTCTGTAGTTAAGGTAGTAGAAAACAGTGCACAACAGAAACTGTTCCAGGTTCCAGACAGCGCAGAAACTCCAACTTGTGGCTTTTGTATCTTCCAAACCATAGAAGCTTTGAGGGTGATTCTTGTGGCCAAAGAAAAATCTTGAAGTCTACTTTCCTCCAGAAGTTTCTCAAAACTTTTAGTCTTCCCAACACAGAGCTATGGACTGAAGAAGACGGATTGCTCCAAAAGACAGGAAACAGGAGGCAGGAAGAAACCCATCTACAAACCTTCTAAGCTACTGATGTCTTTGCGGATAGAAGTCGACAAACACACTAACACTCACAACAAAGAAGCAAATCATTCAAGAAAATAAGGACAAGCAATACAAGCACTAAACACAAACTTGTCACTACTCGTTCCTCATAGTTACTTGGTAAACCTACTTAAGGGAAAACTTTCTGACAGGGTTGTCGCTTCTTTGAAGTAAGGCGAGATTAGAAAATATTCTAAAAGTAGAGGAGGTAAGATAAAGTAATTAGATAGTCAAGGAGGTAAGAAAATAATAGCTCAAAGGCAGCTTTCAAGGAGAGGAGACAATGGGATAAGGACTGAGAAATAACCAGATCAAAGGTCAAGGATGTAGAAAAATAGTTTTCTAGCAAAACAATGTTTAGAAGGCGACCACTGCTAACTAGGCATACGTCCTACAGTAAATATTGCTCCAATACCAAACTTTCATGCCCGGTTTTTAAGACAAAACCAGGCTCCCCATATGTGTGCCCAGGAAGTCCACACATATAGCAACAGAAAGAAATAATATCAGAAAACAACGATACTAATAACGTATACATGACTATATTAATACTTACATCCATCAGAGTACGGTGGAACAATTTCTAAACTTCTCTTGAGGCTCCATTCCTCACATGGACAACTAACTGGGGGCTCCGTATGCCAAGCACTTTTACTACAAACTGGGGGTGTGGGGAAATAGCAAGAGTGAGCACATTTTGTACTCACCAAATACAACATTAGTGGATGAAGGCTCAAAGGTTAGACACGGTTGTACTTTGGTAGGCATTTTTAGTAGATCATATTTTATTCATTATACCTATGTAGCTATGTTATGCTTAAGCTCCCAAGTGTGAATAGTTAGAGATTGCAACAATATTAAAGATAACCAAACCATCCACAACAAACTATCTCGAAAAGGATCCAGGCCACTAGAAACCATGAGCACGACTGTTATAATAGTTTTGCACTCTGCAGACATTGTACAACTTTACCCATGAGTCATGCTTGCCCTTTTGCCCAAGGCGGCCAACCTCTTAGCTCACTTTCAAGATAAGACGGTAGGGATCACTACGAAGTTGTTCGCATGTCCGTCAAATAAGGGGCAATAGCTAAGGATTCAGTCGACCGCCCGTCATGCACCCCACCCTCCAAAGTGGCAAATTTGACCAACACTATACACACTATGGCAGGACAAGACCCATAACCACACGGCACTCCCCTCTTGCCCTTTCGGTAAGCTGCCACAAACTAGAAAGAACAAGGTACTTGGCTAAGACCAGAGCCATATAGTCCTCTTGGTTGTACTATATGTCCTCGGTTGCCACTTTAAGATGAAGTCCTTATGGAGAGAAACTAGAGCACCATAAACCCAATGCTCCAGCCCTCTTCTGTCCATGTTGCTAAAAAGCATCTTTTATCCATAGTTGCATAATCCATTAATCAAGATTAATCATATTTATGTTTGTTATTGCAAAGCTAAGCATAACTATCCATGTGCATAAACCCATAGGTAAACAAGGATACAGGATAACCAAGATTCTAGGTAAAGTCCTTAAAGGTTCATCATATTAGACACATGCACATGAAAAAAGTGATTAAATGATTATTAGGTAACAAGGAATACTCATGTTATACTTGCCTTAACTTACTTTTCCCCCAAAGCAACTTGCTCAAAGAATCTTCGAACTTCATCTTTCATCTTCTGCAGCTTCTAGCACTCAACTCCCATTTATCACCTTCTGACCTTTAGCGCCCACAAACGGTTCTCGTTCTACTCATAGGAAACACCAAGCACAAGGAACATACAAACAAGGAAAGCAAGGTAGACTAAGAACAATACACCAATTAAAGCAAAGACTTGAAAAACAACGTTCTAGAAGAGAGAGCATTGCTATGATTACGAGAACGCAAGAAACGCCAAAAATGGGACTATCGGTGGAAAGGACACACTATCGGGATTCACATTAACACGGAGAACAAACTATATGCTTGATTTATTTTATTTAATAAACAAGGTGATGGACATTTTAGAGAAACATCCTAAAGTTGAATTAAGTCAAATTAAACTTGAATATAAAAAGCCGAGGTATAACCTTAGTCACACTTTATTTAGAAACATTGACATATAAGTTATTACCACTTTTACTTTTAATAAAGAAAGCATATGTGATATAAGCTAACGAAGCATTTATGTTTTGAGGTTAAACCTAGCATGTTATAATTAGAAAAGCATTAACATTGACATTAATCATATTAACATTAATTTATTACAGATCGATGTATACACCTAAATTGCTTTTAATTATAAACTCCGTTACATAAGCATTAAATAAATTAATATTTAACATACAAAACTCAGAGGTATGAGACATGTTAACGTCGCTCGCTAACACATAACTTCGATCGGCACGGTGAAAGGTCCAAAATGGCTAGAGGGGGGTGAATAGCCTAATAAAAATTCTACAACAACACTAGAGCAAACCTGATTAGAGAATAAGATGGCAATAAAGAAAATTTTCTTTGGCACTATAAAAGACTATGCTAGCCACCTGCTGAATGCTAGTTGCTATGATCTCTAGATTGTTTATCACACAAGCAAGCAACTAGCACTTACAACTACACAAGATAAAACAAATTGCAACTAAGCTACTTAACTAGCTAAATAAGGCAAACTAGCAAGCTTTATACAAGTATACAAGGAATTGAAATGCAAGAGATAGAGTGATATACCAAACCGGACAAGAGATAAATTAATCAAATGAATACCAATGATGACACAAGATTTATCCCGTGGTTCGGTTGCTTGCCGGCAACTTAGTCCACGTTGTGGCGATACACTCCTTTGATGGCTCACGCGCTAATAGGCATCACATGCCTACCCCAACACTTGGGCACCATAAGAACCAACACAAGAGAGGATCCACAAGCCACGAGCAATCCACTAGAATTGCCTTTTGTGATCTCCCGCAGGGATAGGCACAAGAACCCCTCACAATCACATCGATCGGAGTCAGAGACAATCACCACCCTCCGCTCAACGATCACCGCTGCTCCAAGCCATCTAGGTGGCGGCAACCACCAAGAGTAACAAGAAATCCCATAGCAACATGATCACTAGTGCCACTAGATGCTCAAACTCTAAGAAAATGCAACTAGGATCACTCCCAACACACTTTGGATGATCAACAAATGAACTAGATGAGTGGGAAGGGCTTGGATATGCTCACAAGGTGTGTATCAATGTTTTGAAGCTTAGATACCCTCCAAAGACTAAACCAAGTCCTATTTTTAGAGCCCCAAGCCTCTACTAGCCGTTACACAAAAACAGTTATGTGCAACCGTTGGATCGGACCGATTACGGGACCGTTGGACCAGTTTGTCAGGGTCCGACGCCTGTGGATTGTGCCATGTGTCACTAGCCATTTGAATTTTCCCATTGGCACTCAACGGCTCTTTTCCCATGTTCGAGTCCTTTCAGTCCGACGACCATCTTACTAGTTTCATGGTGCAGTCCGACGCCGTGCAGAGAGCATCTAGAGAGCTCTCTGGACCATCAGACCAGCTCCCGGGTCTGATGCTACCACATGTCGCTCTCTCATTCTCTTGCTCGGCTGAGGGGTGAAAGCCCTAGTTTGGTTTTGGTTAATTGATGAAAACTATTGGACTAATCCTATGCTTAAGTGTGTAGACAAGTTAGGGTGGTCCAATCCAAGTGATGAAGCTAGATGGTGATCATGAAGATGGCGATGACCACAAGATGGTGATCAAGTGCTTCACATTTGGAAAAGAAGAAAGAGAAAAACAAAAATGGGCTCAAGGCAAAGGTATAACCATAGGAGCCATTTTTGGTTTAGTGATCAAGACACTATAGAGAGTGTGATCACTTTTAGGATAGATAGCCGTACTATTAAGAGGGGAGAATCTCGGTCAATATGGTTATCAAGTGCCACTAGGTGAATTCATACATGCATGTGCATTGGGACCTAGTGTGCTAACCTAACACCCTTTGAAAATGATTGTGAAAATGCTAACTCACTCACACATATGGTGGAACACTTATGGAGTTGGCACATTTGCAAAAGGGTTGAAGAAATGGTGCAAAGGTGCTCTCAGGGGATAACCGAACACTGGCCCCGTGGGACCGGACGCGTCCGGTGCGTTGCCCAAGCCTCGGTCTAACTGCGTAAGTTGCACCGGACGCGCCCCCGTGGGACTGGACGCGTCCGGTGGCAAACCCTAGGCGAAGGTGGCTCTGTGCAGTGCGCACCAGACACTGCCCCTCGGGCGCGACCGGACGCGACGCTACCACTGCTGGAGAGACAACGCAGTAGCACCGGACGCTGGGCGCGTCCAGTCAAGCGGACCGAACGCGTCTAGTCCAGAAAAATAGGTTTTGGAACCTCTCTAAGTTGCACCGGACGCGGTGGCGTAGCGCGTCCGGTCAATGCACCGGACGCGTTCGGTGCAATCACAGCCAGCGCGGGCCAGTAGCCGTTGCACACCAACGGCTAACTTCAAATGGCTCTTACACGTGGCACACTCTGCTGCACCGGACGCTGAGGGACCAGACGTGTCCGGTGCGTACGCAGAGTGCCCAATGAGTTGCCCAACGGCATAGACCATCAAGGAGCTTTTCGTAGGCAGCGTTATAATTGCGCTTGGCATGCAGCTGCTCTACGTTGTTGATGAAGTTTTTCGGTCAGTGGCGGCGTGGCTGTGCTGCCCTCAATCCCTTCGGCCAATCATTATGACGGCGTTCACGATCGTCGTAGCGCCTGTCACGGTCTTCATAGTGCCGTTCATCGCGGCGATCATCATCGCGACGCTGGTGGCGATCCGAGTGGTAAGCACGAGCAACATCATCTTTAAACTACCGATCAGCTTCTTCGGAGTCGGCGTAGGAGTTTGCGACCTTGAGGAGTTCATCGATAGTCTAGGTCCTCTTGCGATAGAGTTTGGAGCGCAGTTCCTGGTGGTGATGGAGTCCTCTGGTGAAGGCAGAGATAGCTTCAATGTCACCGATGTTGGGTATGGTGTTCCTCATTTCTGAGAAACGCCTGATGTAGCTTCGTAAGGGTTCCCCAGATGTCTGATGGAGTTTCTCTAGATCGTACTTCGTGCCAGACTGCTGGCACATTGCCATGTATTTTTTCATGAAAACTTTCTTAAGATCATCCCAAGATTTGATGGAGTCCTCTATTAGGTCCATAAGCTAATTATTGGCGGATAGGGAGAGCATGATAGGCAAATAGTTTGCCATCACATCAGCGTTTCCTCCAATGGCACGTACGGTGATCTCATAGAGTTGCACCCACTGCTCAAGGTTAGCTTTGCCGTCGTAAGGATCGACCCCAAAGATCTTGAAACCTGTAGGCCACTACATGGCTTGCAGTCTTGCTGTAAAGGGACAAGGTCCCATCGACTCAATGGCAGGGAGTGGTTGGATGCCGACGGGATCACCGTGTTGCTCTTCATACTCTTATCGGCGTTGGAGTTCTGCCTGATGCCGTTAGGCACAACTATTCTCGATGCGATTGCGGACATCAAGATTGGCATTAATAAGATTGCGGGCATCGCCACGCAGGGGCTGATTAACCTTCTGGTTGATGTTACAAACTGGTCGGCCACGCTAATTTCATGGTCCTTGAGATCTAGGGTTGATGGCAATGTTGCCCCTGGACCCCCCCTATGATGATCCGGCCACTATGGTGACGACTTCCCCCTTCGTGGCGAGAGCCACGGGGGTTCCAACTACGAGTAGATGCAGTCGAAAAGGACGGAACTGGGTTCCGAATGTCGTTGACCTGGACCTGTGCTGCTTTAAGCAGCGCTTGAACCTTTAGCACCTCTAGAGTTTGTGGAAGTCTAGCCAACTCGTGGGTGGCCACAGCGAGATTAACGCTCGATGTCTATTCCACTTGCTAGTTGTCCACCATGAGGAAATCTTGCTGGAGATTGCGAGCGAGGGGCGGCAAACCATCCCTGGTGGCTTGAGCAGCATGCTCAGCTTCCTCATGGCGACATCACTGGCAGTCGGCGTTCCTGGTTTCGTGCTCACGGCGCTGGGTACTAGTTTCTCCATCGACAGCAACGCTGTCGTAGCTAACCATGAAGAGCTCTATCCCAAAACCTGGAGGGAAGGGCGGACAGCTATTGGTGGAGCCTTTGAAGTATGGCTCAGGGCTTTCCTCCAGGATTGTGGTAAGCGTTTCATTCGGAAGCTGCCAGAGTTGCACCATGTTCACCGTTGGCGCAGGCTAGTTGGTTTCAGGGAGATCGATCTGATATAGATCATTGACGTGCCTGCGCTCGGTGTGGTCAGCGAAAAGGTGGTGCACGGTGTCCCGACATATTGGATCTACACCCACTGGCCCAAAAGGATAGGGCATCGGCGTATCCTCCGTCAGGGCGGGGAGTGGTCGGCGTCGAATGGTATGCCCCTCTGGAGTCGCTGTGATCACCATATCTTGATCTTGCCACCTCAGACGACATGGTCGAGCAGGGCACTCGGCATTGTGGCGTAGTGACCTTGGAGTGCAGGGGGCTCATCTCCCATAGTAGATCAGTTTAAAACCGACTCGACAAGAGACAAGCACTCGGCTAAGCCATTGGTGACCCGATCGACAGATGCGATCAGATCATCATGATCAATGGCTCTGCTTGCTCGGCAAAGAGCCAAGATCAGAGCCTGAGGTGCCAACGCCGGCGCAATCGGCGCCAGCATGCATGGAGCAGGATTATCTTGCATTATCTCCACGATCTCTTCGTTGTCATTAGCGTTGATGATCCAGGTCATGGATCCAAGCGTGAGCGATTGGCCTGGCTCGGGGAGGGTCATGGAGCTCGGGAAAGTGACCATCTGGGTGGCCATGGAATCAGCACGCACACCCCCTACCTAGTGCGCCACTATCGACGAAATCTGATCGGCAGTCTACCGAGGGGTATACCCATGGTAGTAGATGATCGGTGGAGGTGTGCTTAATAGGAACCGGATGGTGACACTAGGCGCAGAGACAACGATTTAGATAGGTTCGGACCGTCTGATCGACGTAATACCCTACGTCATGTGTCTTTGTTGGATTGAAATGAATATGAGATGAAGGATCAATTCGAGGGGGGTCCCTACCCGCCTTATATAGTCTGGGGGTAGGGTTACAAGTCAGTTAGATCTAGATCTATTCAGCTATGGTAAGTATTTACAAGGAATACGATATCAATCATATCCGAACAGATCATATCTATCTTTAGGATTCTTCCCAGAAACCGTGGGATGCTTGCCGACCGGTACCTTGCATCACATGTCTTTATCTGGTGGGCTGGACCACCCCTGATGGCGCAGCCCATCTTCATGGCCGTGGGTATCTAGGGTTATGCCCCCCACAGTGTGTGTAAATATGCATCTTCCTATTCATGCTTTCTTTTTAGAGTTTAAACAACTATCATCATAACAAGAATGCAACACAAACATACAAACCAAGCTACAACCATTACTAACATGTTTAAGAACATTTAGCTTAGACCAACATACTACAAAAGCTGGTAGTACCCTGTATACAATATGATATTAAACATAGTTTTAATGCATTAAGATTCTATGCAACTTCCTTTATATAACTATTGCAGCAAACATAACAATGTACATTAAAAGATTATGAAGTATGAAGTATTTAACTAAGTTGACTATGTTAAAGGGTAGTTAAAACAATTATAATTGTTCACATATGCTTTAATATGTATTAGTCGATAACATTATGTTTTAATAGAAACATTATATTATGTGCATCCCTCACTACAGAATGCCATATAAAACCATTAAGATCTTTAATACAATTTATGAATTATGAAGTATTTAACTAAACAACTAAGTTAAACATAATATGTTATATAAAACATAACGCCCAATTTATAAGAGATTAAGTATAATGACAGCCGCTCAACAGCTAATCACCTACACTTAATCCCATATAAACCCTGTAGTCCGTCGAGTATCGCGATGGACCTCAAAATTTGCCACAACAAACCAAGATCATAGTGATTCAGCAATTCACACATCACATATTACATAAGTTCACAAGTAATTTCACATACATCAGAGTTTAAATAAAATTATTACAACACCAGTTTAAACAAGTAGCGGAAGCAACATAGTTTTAAACATCGCACAACCGAAGTTGGTTTAGATTACATGCCAGTCAAGATCATCAAGTCCCTCAAAAGATATGGAGAAGTATACAAGACGGAGCTGTGCCCAACAGCTCACTCCTCGTCCACCGCGGGAGAGAAGCAATTCTTACAATAACCATGATACGCTACTCCATCTGCAACAAGTAGGATAAACCCTGAGTACGAGAATGTACTCCGCAATACTTACCTGTCATAAACCAAAAATAAATTGACACCAAGGAGTATGCAAGGCTTTTCATGGTGGAGCTAGCTTGACAACACATTTGCATAAAAAGCCTTACTAACATGCGTCCTTCACTTTCAAGTTTTCATATATCTTGTACAACCACTTGGTAAAAAGAAAAGCATCACAATAGTAACCATATCAAATTTGCATAAGTAACATAACCATTTTGTTCCATAAGTTACTACGATGCTGGAGCTAGTTAAGTTTCTCACTATCCTAGAGAGACGGCAATTCGAATTGATTGCAACCAGCTGGGCAGAATCCACATCACACGCCCATGCGAACCCGGCCAAAGGTCAACATTGGGTAACTTTTCACCCTATTCGGGATACCGTGGGTCTGATCCGAACCGCAAAGCCTAGGGGACAGCCAGAAGCCAGGATGCTCAGGCCATGCCTGCCCTTGGTCAATCCCTGCCCCGCCGCACATACTTGCTCCCCTCCAACGATGCCAACCTTAGTTCAGATCCTAGCCTGACTAGAGTTACTTAGCTTCACGGTCAGAACGAGTTATCCAGCCGTTATGTGAACGGTACATTCAATCTTAACAGAAGGTCCAGACAACAACACGGTCCTTAACTCACACAGACGGGATCAACATAAACCATAATCTTCATCCTAAACACCAGATCCAGCCCGGTCTCCAATTTTATTAGCACTAGGTTCTTTTCCACGATAGCAAATATAGCCAACCGTGTAGGACAAAGATAAGGAGACAACCTATCTCTCGCGGATGATAGCAATCACCCGACTTCTACCAGTCTAAGCATGGCTAAGCATTTATCGACCTATACTTATAACTAGGGTAGCACGGTAATCTTTCTGGACAAGGTAGGATATATGCATCAACGGGTTTCAATGCAACTCCTATCAACTTAATGCATAAACATACATAAAAGAACTCAAGTGAATTTTATAAAAGAATAGGAGACTTATTATGCTTCGGGGCTTGCCTTTGATGAAATTTGTAGGCAGGTGCTCGGGGCACTCAGGCAATTCTGAGGCGGGCACTTCTTCGGGTTCCTGGATCTCCTGCTCTTGCTGGGGCTCTTCCTCGACGAGCTCGTACTCCAGCAGAGTCACTCCGTCCGGCGATCCTATATGCATGAGCACGGTATAAATAACAAGAATGCATACGCAAGGATGTATAGGGTATGATGCATGGTACATGCATATGCTTGGTGCAACATGACAAAGATAATTATGCAATTCCTTTTCTTTTTAGGGAGTATGTGCATATCTCTTCTCAAGTAATCTAGGGTCTAAATGTTATTCAGCTGTATGCACTTTGTTACCTGCAGCTAATAACTTAGCTAAATCAGGTTTATTATGTTTTCATTAGGAAATTAAGTTATATTCAAAAACATTTCCAATTAAGTATATTAAACATTGGAAAAGCAACTAAAAAGGCAAACTGCATGTAAAACCTTATAACTTGGACATATTAACATTCCAGCAAACAAAACATCTCCTAAACCTGCCAGATAAGCTAAAGAATTACTTTATACAATTTGTAGGCAGGTGCTCGGGTCACTCAGGCAATTCTGAGGCGGGCACTTCTTCAGGTTCCTGGGTCTCCTGCTCTTGCTGGCGCTCTTCCTCGATGAGCTCGTACTCCAGCAGAGTCAGTCCCTCCGGCGATCCTATATGCATGAGCATAGTATAAATAACAAGAATGCATATGCAAGGAGGTATATATAGGATATGATGCAATGTACATGCATATGCTTGGTGCAAACATGGTAAAGATAATTATGCAATTACTTTTCTTTTTTTACGGAGTACGTGCATATCTCTTCTCAAGTAATCTAAGGTATAAATGTTCTTCAGCTGTTTGCACTTTGTTACCTGCAGCTAATAATTTAACTAAATCAGGTTTATTAAGTTTTCATTTGGAAATTAAGTTATATTCAAAAACATTTCCAATTAAGTATATTAAACATTGGAAAAGCAACTAAAAAGGCAAACTGCATGTAAAACCTTATAACCTGGACATACTAACATTCCAGCAAACAAAACATCTCCTAAACCTGCCAGATAAGCTAAAGAATTACTTTATACAATTTGTTTAATTGCTTTTATTTAATTACTTACTTAACTAGATGGAAATAGGTTCTGTTACTTTCTGTGCCCATTAATAAGTTATTTGTCTCCTAAACCCGAATTGCTGCTGTTTTTAAATCCTATTAACTAGGAACTATGCAACGCTACAATCTCGTGCTGATTGTCGATCTGGTAGTCTCTTGGTGGACACAAGGTGTACTTGGAACTAAAGCAAGAATCTTACACCCTGTTTTCTCTGGTGGTTAATCTATGTTTTCTCTCCTGCCCTGATTCTCTCTTGGACCACCTTCATATCGACTACAAATCTTGTGGCCATCCTTGCTTGTTACCCCTCTTGCGTGTAATGTTTATCAAGACACCAATCTATCTGTGCCACATGGGATTTCTCGTTGGTTGTGCGTTTGATAATGGTGTTATGATTAACGACTGACGGTGCCGCGACGAAACCGAGAGCCTCTTGTGGCGGCCAACACAAGGTCATGCTACTCGGCACACGCTGGTATCGAGGTTTCTAGTCATGATCCATTATGGAACTACACTGATGTGTTATCTCACTGTGAGCCTTCTCTTCTCTCTCTCTCTCTCTCTCTCAGAGTCCTGTCAAAAATTCCATGCCTTTGAAACAGATGTGGTAGGACTTCCTTCTAAAGATGCAAAGAGGATAGCCTTTGAAGAACTGATAATGGGCATAAACATTAGCAGACTGCAAGAGGTGGTAGACAAAGGACTCTGTTTGATCTTGCCATTACTATTGGATAAAAAGGGCATAGAACACTTGAAGTTGGACAAGTTTTCAGCTGGACAGTAATCAATGGAGATGTTGTGTTTCTTAATAGGCCACCCTGTGCTCATAATCTTTCTCTCTAAGCTCCCAATCCATCTGTGCCTGATGATCATACAACCAAAATCAATCCTCTCAGGTGTGACTCCTTCTTTGCTGACTTTGATGGTGACTGTGTGCATACCTACATATCGTCTGCAAGCGCTTGCTGCAAAAGTTGAAGCCATGGAGCTTTTTAGTGTTGAGAGACTACTAATTAGATACCACAGTGAAAAGGTTAATCTCTAGCTAGGTAATGACTCTTGGTAGCCAAGAAGGCTATGCCTCACAAAACAATGTTAAGCAAAGAATTAGCAAACCAGCCAGCAACGCTTCTGCCACTCTCACTTCTAGTCCCTGCTGTAATCATGTCAACTCCATCTGGAAAGATCATGCAACTTGTGTCAGATATATCACCAGCAAAAGGAAGAGCTAGGTAAAAACACACCCTTCGTTAAGGTCAGCACAATAGTACATCTGGTTACTACCCAAGAAACTTTTAGGACTCTATTGGATGAAGCATAGAAGGACATTCAGAAATAGTTCCTTATTCTTGAGCAGTCTAGGTGTTCTAAGCAATCAACTCACAGAAGTATGAATTGAAGACCAGTTGAGAAGTTTCAAACAACAGACTTCGGCTTATGTTGTGAACTCCTCTGATCTTTTGTTGCTGATTAATCCTAAGAAGCTTTGCTCAATGTCAAAAGTAGTTCAACAAGTAGGTTTTGTCGGCTTATAAATGTACCGTGAAGGAAAGTTAGGTGTGCTATATCCGCTAGAGAAACAAATGTTCTGCAGCTGTTAACTCATGTTCTGAACCATATTCTATACACCGGAGGCAAAGTACTCGAGAAAATACTGTCTTGGGTTCATCTCAAGGTAACAACGCTGTTTTGGCCTCACCTCAGAGTAACAATGCTTCATCAGAGTCAATGAAGGAAATTCTCAAGATAAGAGCTAACTACAAAAGGACGTAAAAGATCGGAAAGTTGTCCTATCTCTAACAACCTCTCTGTCCTCGGAAGTATAGGCTGGGAAAAAATTGAGAGCCGTGTTACCACTATTGGTGCTTTATCTTGAACCACCAAGGCAACAACCTATAGCTATCCGCCCTATGGAGTTTTAAGTAACCTCATGCTATCACAACAATTGAAAAAGGTGGACATGCTTCTCTTCCCTTGAAAGTCTTTCGCTCCGAATCTCGGGATGAGATTATGTTAAGGGGGAAGGGCTGTAACACCCCAGGTGTTAGCCACAAGCTAATCAGTGGGTTTAGACTAAAACAAGTTATGTCGAGTGATAATCACGACCTCTAGTTCACAATCTTGGAAATGGTGACAAAGGTGTTGAGATCAGTTCTCTGGAAATGAGCCCTAACTTAAGCTCTTAAAGAGAAAGACAAAACTCTGGTGCCACATGCAACCCAGGTGTTAACACCATTCATGCATATCTCTTAGAAAGGGTTGTTAACACCATTCATGCATATCTCTTAGAAAGGGTTGCAACCAACAAGAAATCCCTATGTGGCACAGATAGATTGGTGTCTTGATAAACATTACACGCAATCAAGGGGTAACAAGCAAGGATGGCCACAAGATTTGTAGTCGATATGAAGGTAACAAGCAAGGTCCAAGAGAGTCGATATGAAGGTGGGCAGGAGACAGGGCAGGAAACATAGATTAACCACCAGAGAAAACAGGTTGTAAGATTCTTGCTTTAGTTCCAAGTACACCTTGTGTCCACCAAGAGACTACCAGATCAACAATCAGCACGAGATTGGGTCTAGTTGGGCAGCAACATGAGATCAAGGCCGATAAGCATTCAGAGGCTTAAGAGAGGCAGGAAACAGGCGGAACTGAATCGATATGATAAGTGCAATAATTACATATATGAATTATAAGGTTACTATTGTAGCATTGCATAGTTCCTAGTTAATAGGATTTAAATACAGCAGCAATTCGGGTTTAGGAGACAAATAACTTATCAATGGGCACAGAAAGTAACAGAACCTATTTCCATCTAGTTAAGTAAGTAATTAAATAAAAACAATTAAACAAATTGTATAAAGTAATTCTTTAGCTTATCTGGCAGGTTTAGGAGATGTTTTGTTTGCTGGAATGTTAGTATGTCCGTCCAGGTTATAAGGTTTTACATGCAGTTTGCCTTTTTAGTTGCTTTTCCAATGTTTAATATACTTAATTGGAAATGTTTTTGAATATAACTTAATTTCCAAATGAAAACTTAATAAACCTGATTTAGTTAAATTATTAGCTGCAGGTAACAAAGTGCAAACAGCTGAAGAACATTTATACCTTAGATTACTTGAGAAGAGATATGCACGTACTCCGTAAAAAAAGAAAAGTAATTGCATAATTATATTTACCATGTTTGCACCAAGCATATGCATGTACATTGCATCATATCCTATATATACCTCCTTGCATATGCATTCTTGTTATTTATACTATGCTCATTCATATAGGATCGCCGGAGGGACAGACTTTGCTGGAGTACGAGCTCATCGAGGAAGAGCCCTAGCAAGAGCAGGAGACCCAGGAACCCGAAGAAGTGCCCGCCTTAGAATTGCCTGAGTGCCCTGAGCACCTACCTACAAATTGTATAAAGTGGTTGGCAGCATATTCGGTGATCATGTTGCTTGAGAAAACAATGAAAGCCATTGCTAATGTCGTGGATCCAGCGTTGGACGCAGGGAAAAGTTTGTTTTCTAATATAACTGCATTTCTACAGAGCCACAAGGACCAACACAAAGCTGCCAAACATATTGGGCACATTATGAGGTGTAGGGAGTCCCCAAGCTACATATACGGTGGCCCAAACTAGGCGTGCAAACCCGCAGTTGAAGCTAAGGAGGAATCCCTACCTGGCGCACCAACTGTCGAGGGCGAATTCCTCTATAGTAAAGATTCTGAAGGTTGCGGGATCTCACGTAGGCAATGGCTCAAAAGACGCAGAGATTTAGACTGGTTCAGGCCCTCGGAAGAGGTAATACCCTACGTCCTGTGTTTGTGTGTATGTATTGCTAGAAGAGCTCCGAATCTCTAGAGCATCTAAACTTGCCCAGATCACCCACCCCTCCTTTTATAATTCAAGGAGAGTTAAGGCTGATCAATGGGTTGCGGTTACTGGTAACAGATGAGTAAATAGCCCGTTACTAATAACTGCCCAATTGTAATGATGTTTAATGCCTATACTAACACCAACTAATTACAGCATTAAGTACAAAATAACCGTAAAGGTATACTGACGACTTCTGGCGTTCTCTATTCTGTCGCCCGACTGCCCGAGTAGTCCGACTGCTTGCCGAGTGCTTCCTTGTGGATGTGGCACCCTGCTCTGAGTTAGCCCATCTTGATCCAGTCAATAGGACACCTGGTACTAGGCCATGGTGTTTATCTGTCCAAACTGAAACTCCATCGCGATATCCACGACAACTTATTTGTTGGTGATTTTAGGGTTTGGTCCTGATCTACTTGTGCATAAGCTTCTAAGTCCAAACAGGAGGTTGAATAGGCTCAACACTACCCCAGGAAGCTCAGTAATTTACTCAATCTAAATTTCCTTAGGGTAGAATTTGAATTGTGCACTCGAGCTTGTCAAGTGGAGCGGTAGTGACGCGCGCTGAGCGGCAGTGCCACGCAGGTTACTAACAGCATGTTTGAGTTTTGTTTTAAACAAGCCTATTCACCCCTCCCTCTAGGCGACATCAAGGTCCTTTCAATTGGTATCGGAGCTAGGCTCTCAATTTCGGGCTTAACCGCCTTGAGAGACGATGTCGACAAGTGAGGAGGTATCACTAGAACTTCTCATTTCAGATGGTTCAAATTATGCATCTTGGTCCGCTAGTGTGCTTACTGTTTTTAGGGCCATGGGTCCTCAAATCGAGCGGATTTTAGATGTAAGCATTTCTCCTCCTAGTGTTGATTTGGCCAACTTATCTAAAGAGGAAGTGAAATGCTTACAACTGAATTCTCAAGCTACTAATGTCTTATTTATTGCTTTGAGTGAAGATGTTTTTGATACCACCATATTTGGAGATGATAAACTTCTTGAGGATGCTCATCTCATTTGGACCATGCTCAAAGAAAGATATGACAAATCCAAATGTGATGAGAAGTTGCTCTCATTGGAGGAACCACTTGAGGAGTGCTCAACTTCACCAACAAATGAAGAGCCTGAAGTGATTCTCTCAAAAGGTCTACTCCCTTTGTCCCAAAATAAACGACGTTTTGGGTTTTCGTGCCACAAGTTTGACTCGATTTGTAGAAAATACGTGCAATATTTACATCTTCAAATAAATTTGTTAAAAAACTAGACAAAAGAGATGATACTAATTACTTCTGCGGCGATCGCTTCTGGGAAGCGAGAACGTCTTTTATTTTGGGACGGAGGGAGTAAGTGATCATGCCACATCCACTCCCTCACCAACATATGGCTTAATGAAAGGTAATGAAATGGTGATTGGAAACAATGCCTTTATATGTGGTACTTCTACTTTCTTTAGTTCTTGTGAGACTAACATTTTGAAGGAAGAAGCTTGTGATCGGTGGAGGCCATATGATGAATCCACCTCACCAAGAAGCTCAACTCTCTATGCTACTACTCACGTGAGTCTCATAGCAAAGAAAGAGAAGAATGTGGCAAGTGAGAGTGAGAGTGAAAGTGAAAGTGAAAGTGAAAGCAATAGTGAAGATGAAAGTGATGATGATGAGTTCAATCAACACTTTGCACATCTAAGCAAGAAATACATGTTGATGGTGCTCAAGCTCATAGAGAAAATTGAAGAACAAGAAGAAACACTTCATGACCAAGAAGAGCTTCTCATCAAAAAGATCAAATGCTTGGAGAAGTTGACCAAAGAGCATGAAAAGCTTAATTACTCTCACGCTAGTTTGGTTGAAAGGTATGAAAACTTGTCAATTGAGCAAACTCGTACTATTAACACTCTATCTTTTGTTGCTCAATTACAATATGAGAATTATATGCTCAAGGACAAAGTGGAAAGGCTCACAAGCAAGAATGAGACTTTGCAAGAAAGTCATGATGGGCTCTTGTGCTCTCATGAGAAGCTTATGGATTCTCATCTCATGCTAGAAATTGCTCATGAGATTGTGGTAACTATGGTAAAATAATACCAACCTCACACTCACAAGTGCACATGTACACAAGCTCAATCTATTTTATCATGTGCTAACAATTGTTGCTCTCAAGCAAGCCAACCTTCTGTTGAGCATGTATTTGTAGAAATTTGTGATGATTCTATTACAAAAGAAAATGAAGAGCTCAAGGAAGAGGTTGAAAGGCTAAAAAGGGACTTGAGTCAATTGAAGGGCAAGTGCAATGCTCAACCTTCTCAAGATAACTGTGAAGACACGGTGAAGAAGCTTGAGAAGGGATCAACTGATGCATGCATACAACCCCATCAATAAAGTAACAAGTCCACAGGGCAAGATGGAGAAGTGCAATCTGTCTAGAATGTGAAAGTGTCGTGTCCAAGCATAGAGGTGCCACGACGCGGCAGTGCCGTGTCCAAGAGCAGAAGTGCCACACCTGGACAAAATAGGAAAGCCCCCAAGGCCAACAAGGTGCAACTTCAACCAAAGAAGACTCTCATCACTTGCTTCAAGTGCAAGAAGGAGGGTCACCATGTAAGAGATTGCTCCTTGAAGAAGGAAGAGAAGGACATGAGCAAGATACAAGAGAAGAAGGAGATGGCTCATGTCAAGAACTCCAACATGAAACACGATGCCTTAATGTGTTCCAACAAGGTTGATGATCAAGCCACACTTCTGAAGAAGAAGACAAGAAGAAGTAAGAGGAAGTGTTATGGATGCAATGAAAAGGGATATGGAATTGGATCATGTCCTAACAAGAAAAGTGAAGGCCTTGCATCATCAAGAAAGGGGCTCATCAACAAGGAAGCAAAAAAGAAGCAAGATAAGAAGATGTCTTGCAATAACAAGCACCATTTTTGCTACACTTGCCGAGGAAAGGGACATCGAAGTATGGATTGTCCCATTGGTAACACTCCTAAGCTCAACTCATCAGTTTATTCAAATTTGCTTAGAAGACTCAAAAATGACACTTGTGCTAAAGAGGTGATTGGTTCACCACGTACTAGCACAAAGGCCATTTGGGTGCCTAAGTCTCTTGTGACTAACCTTGATGGACTCATCATGGTTTGGGTACCAAAGTGTGCTTGATGAGTGTTGTAGGTACTTGAAGGTGATATGATGCTTTGGGGTGCTTGAGCAAGCTAATTGAAAATATCATCTCAACCTATCAATCTTATTCATATTATCTATTCTCTCAAGATTGACCCAACGACAAATTGACGAATATATTTCTAACTTCATACTCACCTCCATAACTAGTACCTAACCCTTGTTAGCTAGCCACTTGACTTGTGTAGTCTTTAGTAGTTCACAAATATGTGTGTGTTTATGAATTATTAAGAGTGGCTAGAGTACTTCAAGTTTAAATGGATCATTTGTCATATGATGTTTTTAATGGCTCTCTAGTAGAGCTAGATCTTGATAATGTTGTAGGAAATGAGGGACCACCTTGTGAGGCAATCAAGCAAATGACCATTGGTGATATTAGACCACAAGAAGTACATGCCATAGAAGAGGAGGCTCCTCAAGTCGCAGGT
Source organism: Miscanthus lutarioriparius (assembly GCA_904845875.1). NCBI lineage: Eukaryota > Viridiplantae > Streptophyta > Magnoliopsida > Poales > Poaceae > Miscanthus > Miscanthus lutarioriparius. The sequence continues at coordinate 61,149,666 of CAJGYO010000015.1, forward strand.
GCTCCACAACCGGCTAATGCAGCACCAGCAGCAGTGCCACAGTCACCAGCAGTAGTGTCGGGCGGTAGAGCGGCAGTGCCATGCAGTAGCAGAGAGCACGAGCTGACATCAGTCCAATTCATGGACAAAACCTACAACCTATATTTGAGCAAAGTGAAGATGAAGAGACCATCTCATCCATTATCTTCAAAAGGGTGGTAACAACTAAATCTCAAGTGCAAGTTATTTCAAGTTAAACTCCTTTGTGCCTTGTGTAGCCACTTAGGATAAAAGAAGCACTTGAAGATATACATTGGTTTGGGTCATGAAAGAAAAGTATGATTGGAATTGAATTGATCATCCACACCAAGCTACATAGATAACTTGAGTTTCCTTTATGGACTTCAAACCAAGAATATCAAGATGAAGCAAGTTTATGTTCATTCATGCATACTCTAAGTTGGTTTGAAGGATTTGAAAACTTGGCTCATATTGGAGAATGCAGGTAAAATCCAAGAAAGCCAACAATAAAGAATTAAGCTCAAGTAAAGTAGAGGCACTTATCACTCACAATTCAAGAAACCTCTGCTTGATGGAATCTTGTCATATGGTAGATTGCCAAATTCTTATTTTCATCTTATGGGCATCTACATTCTCAAATGGTTGTAAGTATTTCATGGCATATTTCAATTTGATTATTCTGTTGTTTCCATGACCTAGACATAGAGTGAAATCCCAAGTTCTTAAATGAATAAAGTGCTATGTGAGAAATTCAAATACTTAGAGCACTTACCAAAAAGGGAATTTACTCTATGACTAGAGTTGTGAGACTAACCATTTCTCTAAATGATTTGTGTAGTCTCACTAAATGAGAATGTGTTTCTCAAATGGAGTGTGCTATCACATGAAGGTCATCAATCCAAAACTATGTGATGTATTCTCTCTCTAGTTGATTTGGAATTGATTCATCTATGTTAGCCACTCACCATAATATGGCTTAAACCTATCCTTTGGACTTAATTGACCAACCATGCATACTCACATCTCTATTCCACTCAAAGAGTGTGCATGAGATTTTAAGGGAGTTTTAACCCATGTTATGAGGTTTCTCTATTTTGGTAGCCCACATGCCATTCACATATAAAGGGTTACTAAATAAGAAACTAGTGCTTGTGTTACTAATGCCACCTCTTGTGTTGAGTTTATACCTAGAAAAATCAGTGAGAAAAGGTTGTGATGTTTAATTGGATAAATTGCAAGCTTAAAGGTTACTCTTCACCTAAAGTAAGATGAGGTTGCTAGAGGCCAAAGTATGTCAATTCCCTCTCTTTTCAATTGGTTTAGTATTATATCTTCATTGTGTGGTGGTGCTTGTCTTCCGCTTGTTGTGCTATTAGCTTCAAGAGCGGCAGTGCCACACCCTAAGTGGCAATGCCGCCCAGCGGTAGTGCTGCGCTGTGCAGCTGCATCCCTTTTCTCTATTGTGCATAACTATCATGAGCATCACATATATCATGTGGACACCTTGCACCCCACGGATGCTAAGATATAGGAGAGTTCCCACACTTCATCTTAAATATGTGCATTTGGCATTTGAGGCAAAAATTTGAATTCCTTTCAATGCACAAATTTAGGTGGAGCCCACTGTATCATAGGATTCAAAATCTTATTGTTTATCAATCTCTTGTAAGCTTTAATTGTATTGTCATCAATCACCAAAAAGGGGGGAGATTGAAAGTGCATCTAGCCCTTTAGTGGGTTTACTAGCCCTTTAGTGGGTTTCATAGAGCCGAGCTAGCCAGACCGATATCCAACCCTACCATCAAACTAATGGTGGTTCTGGCCAGAGTGTTGGTCACCTGTGCCAAATTCCGCTGCCCGGTGGCGAATTTACTCCTCTCGGCCTCTACTTCTCGGGTTCGAGCTCTACCCGGCGGGCCACTGCTGCGACACATGTCAGTTCTCTGAAAAAAGTTCCACTTCTTCGTCTTCTTCTTTTCTTATCTCTCTGATGACATATTCTTAGAGTTGGGGGTTAGATTACGATGGTTGTCTGCCTTGTTATGTAAACATACAATATTTGAGTAGACATGGAAAAATCTTGCATTTGAAGGCCTGCTCGCCTTTTCCAAATTCAGTTTTGTCATGTGGGTGATGCTGATCTAATCCTGTTGACTACACAAGACAAGCAAGGTCTCATTGCACTCAATTGTTATGGCTACCACACAAGCCTCAGAAGTAGTGGCTGACAAAGGATTGCCTCTGGCAGTGGATGCGACCATGGTTGATGAGTATGCCTCCCAGTCAAAGTTGCTGCAAGAATTTTTTAAAATTCCAACTATTGGCAAGGCTTGGATCTTCAATTCCAAGGATGGTATGCCTTGTTGTTGCTACTCTCTCTTTTTTTTCTTTCATGAAATTTAGGATCCTTATTGTTGTTTGGGGGACTGCAGACAACAGGTCCAAAGCAGTTGTTTCGATTGGCCAGTCAGATCTTTAGTGGGTTTTGGTGAATTGAATGACAACACAATTAAAGGTCTAACATGTTTGCTAAGTGTTGAATAGGAAATTGAGTATATTGCATACACTTGAATACTGAGTAATGATAAGTGTATCAAGGTCCATCAAGAAGGCAAACTTGAAGGTAGTCCACTTAATGCTCAAATGAAGGCCAAAGTTGTGTATTGTTGTATTGGAAGATTATGGAAACAATCCAGCTCAAGCTAAAGACAACAATGCAAAGGGAGTTGATGAAATGGCTTCTATGTTATGGGATATCATAGCATCATGTGAAAGCAAGCATGTTTGGCAAATGGCAAATGAGACATGAGTTGATAATTATGAAATGGTCTCATATAGGTGGTTTGCTTTTTCATGAACAAGAAGAGTTTGATAGTGGATTAGCTTTGATCAAGGTTGAAGAATGAATCAAGAATACATAAGTGAGGAAATGTCAACCAAAGGTCAAATGACAAAGGACACAACTCATATTGGATATAAGTCGGTCTCTACATTGGTTTGCTTGTATGGATAAGGATTTGGAAAATCACTTTGCATTGATTTGATCAAGCTAGAAGTATGAAGATAGATATTGAAGTGAGTCAAGCCAAAATGAAGAGAATATAAGGAATCATGAATTGGCTTGACCATATTGATGATTGATTCATATATGTCTCTATGTGAGTCAAACTGAAGCCTGATTAATCTCAACATTCATATCTAGAAGATATTCAAGCAAGGATCACAATATTGAAGAAATGAGTTTTCAATGGATGCTTAATATGACGTGACTTGAGTATGGCTCGATAGGGTGAAGATAGCAAGGAAAGGGCTTCGAGAGACTAAGCGAAGGTGATGGGCAAGCGACGGCTTGAGGACCGAGGTACCATAGCTAAGGTGAAGAAGAGAGTACTTGCATTGAGACGAGGTACAAATCGAGCTATGAGGAGTCATATTGTATTGAGGATCAAATCATTAGTGGAAGTGACCTGAAGCCATGGATTGAACTCACATGTGTTAAGATAGTTCGAGTCACATGCTCAAGGTATAATGAGAATGAGGATAATACATTCGATGGTGGAGCCCCCAATTACAAAAGGAAGTGGCCATCGACTCAAAGGCATTTAAATTCTTTTATATTTCAAAATTGAGTTTAGGAAAAGCCACATTATAAAGGGGGATATAATGTACAAGCTTCAATGTGCAACCAAGTGCTCAGATTACCCACCAAAATATCCTCAAATCTTCAGCCTTGGTAGCAAGCTTCAATATTAAGAAACTTTCATTATTAAGTAGAGCAACTAGCAAAACTACCCATATGCATAAACCATAGGATACAAGGAATAGGACAACAATATCTAGAATGGATCCTTAGTGGTTAATCAAATTGGACACATGCAATATGATAGTAGTTGCATTAATGGTGAATAGGTACAAGGAGAAACTCATATTATACTTGCCTTAAACTTGCTTTTTCCCCCAAAGCAACTTGCTCAAAGAATCTTCGAACTTCATCTTGCATCTTCTGCAGCTTTTGGCATCCATCTTCTGGTTTCCAACACATATGTACGATTCTTCTTCTACTCGTAGCAAACACCATTCACAAAGAAACATACAAGCATACAAAAAGGGATAACTAAGAACAATACACCAAACAAGTAAAAGCTTTTGAAACAATGTACAAAAAGAGAGAGCGCGTTGCTATGATTTTGAGAACACAAAAGACACCGAAAATGGAACTACCGATGGAAAAGACGTGTCGACACGAAAAACATGTCGCCAACACACTGCAAGCCGGAAGGGTCTGCTCGATGGAGCTATAGATCCGCCTAGCTTCAGCGCAAGGGTGATCGATCCTGCGCACTCCTTCCGAGACGTGCCAGTCAATTTGACCCTGTAATTGACAAGAAGAGAAAGTTCATCAGTAATTAAGGGCGGAACTTGCCGGTATTACCAGACAGTCTCGAATGTGCGGCTCTGAGAGCCGATACGAAGGAAATCGACTAAATAGCCGATTCCAGCATATTCATGAGAATAAATCAGTTAAAGCTCATTGGGTTGTATAAGAAGAATCGGTTATCATTCAGGATGCATGTCGTTATTTGAACAAGTATTAATCATTGGCAATAAGATGTTAACAATGATTGATCTATGCTAAGCCAATGATTACAGGTAACCGAACCCCTTTTTATATAGAGAAACAATTTAACACCACTTAACCGTTTGATAAAGGTAAATCTAATGAATATGTTAGATCTCATCTATCGTCATGACCAGTGGGGCATGAGGCAGAATCATGCAGGCCATAATACAATAATAAGATCATGGGGCTAACATATCTTTCAACCTATCTTTACTTCAACGGTCTCATGATGCAAACTGTTCGTGAAAGCACTCAAAATCGGCTAAAACAGCTGATTCAGGCATAACGCACAGTTAAAGTCATGCCTTATCAGGAATAGATCTACTAAATAATGATCCCCACTCCACGGTGCTAACAGTGGGGTGAGAGGCAGAATCCCACAGGCTGTGATAATGGGCCATGGAGCAGTTTTCGTTAGCCAATAGATCTACTCAAGACGCATCATGCCTTAACTGCATGCTATGCACAATCAGGATTGATATAAAACAGCCGATAAAAACATAACTCATAGTTTAAAGTGTAGATTAAATCAGTTTTAGATTAGCAAACGATGAATTAAACAAGATATAAGGCCGATCTAGATCAATCCCAATTGGGCAGAGTGATATTGCTTGTGATTTAGATGAATTATGAAAGCAATAAGCAATATCGGTAACTTAATGAATCTACCAGAGACTGCCACTCTAAGGTAGAGCCGATAACTTGATCTTGATCTAGTTCATGCAGTGGGGGTCGACCGGATCGATGCAGCCATACTTGAACTAGAAAAGAGTCGATAACTAACTTATACCAGAGTCACAGTGGAGGTCGACCGGATCGATGCAGCCGTACGAACAGAGGTATAAGCCATGACGGTACTTACAACAAGCAGTGGAGGTCGACCGGATCGATGCAGCCGTACTTGCTGAAGAACTCGCCGAAATCTACGTTACTCCTACTCCTAAGGGTGGCCGGAGCCAAAAAAGTAAATGACTTGTGTATTTGATTGATTGGATGTCTTTTTACAATAGCCGGGGTTTGATATTTATACCCGGGGTCTAAACATGAATCCTACTCGAGCACGATTCGTTACAATCTTTGGTATAAACAAAAACATTCCTAATTTAAGATAACATGGACTCTAATCTTTCCCTTTTTTTAGAGTCCAGCGTGTCGCGTCCTGGCGCCGATCAGAACTTCTGTCATTATCCGCTGGCGCTATGTGAAGAAAACCGATTCTAGTCTTGCATCTGAATCGGTTGTTTCCGATCCGTATGTAATTGATTCCTGGATGGCATGATCTCGGGATCTTTTGAGTCTTGTGACCCTTCGATCCAAATTTTGGTGTAAACAAGACGCACTATCGGGATTCGCATTAACACGGAGGACAAACTGTATGCTTGATTTATTTTATTTAATAAACAAGGTGATGGATATTTCAGAGAAACATCCTAAAGTTGAATTAAGTCAAATTAAGTTTTAATTAGAAAAGATGAGATTAAACCTTAGTCATATTTTATTTATAAACACTTAATATTGTTTAAGTCATTTAAACATTTACTTTTAGAAAACATAAAACATGCAGAAGCATCTACTCGAAACATTTCATGTAGCGTATATACCTAAGCAAATTATGTTTAGTAAAGACACATTCAAGTTGGTATTAATCAAGTTAACATTTATTTATAAAAGATCGAAGATAAACCCTAGATTACTTTTATTTAGAAACTTGGTTGCAAAAGTATTAATCAAATTAACATTTAACTTATAAAATTCAGAGACATGTGACATGTTAAACGTCATTGCTAACACGTAGCTTCGGTCGACACGATCGCAACACAACTAGTACGGAATTTAGAACCCTAGGTTGCTTTTAATTCGGAAAACGGGGTGAGCAACAATATTAATCCAATTAATATTTGTGTTGAAAACTATAAACACGAGACATGGTATATAACATCGTCATCGCCCATACATCGTTACAAAACAAACGTAGATCGGAAACGGAATTAAAAACTAGATTGGTTTTAATTAAAAAGACTATTAAATAAATGTTAATCGAATTAATATTTAATTATAAAAGCATAAGATAGTAACATGGAATGCATCATCATAAACGCGTATCAAACATTGCGATGAAACTAGCGCAATCGAAACGGAATCAAAAACCTAAATCGATTTTAATTAAACGGTGACTAATTAATTATAAACACAATTAATATTTTAATAAAATAAATTCATAAACATGTGACATAAAAACTAATAAGTCTACTGCATAGATCTCGGCGACACGAATCTAACGCAACTTGAACCACTCGAATCGGAATTAAAACGGATAAAGTGCGAAGGAAATACAAACCAATGGCAGAACCGTAAATAATTGCATCTTCTTCCTTTGGACAGGACTTCTTCCTTTGGACAGGAAGCAATAGGTACAGAGGTTGCCGATCTTCAATCCAGCAGGGGAGGGGAAGGCCTGGCCGGCCGCAGGGGAGGAAGGGCTTGGCCTGGGCGGCGCTCGGCCGGCAGTGGCTGGGCGGTGGCTGCTGGCCTGCCACCGGCGGCTGCTGCTAACAGCGCGTAGGGCTGGGGCAGCGCGGCACCTGGGAGCCGGGGCTGGGGGACAGGGCGGCCGTGGGCGGCGGCGCCATGGGATGGACGCGGCTCGGCCGTGCTTGAGGCCCGGCACGGCTGGACCGAGAGGAGGGGCGCGCCGGAGAAAGAAAAACGAAGGAAAAGTGGTCAAACCATGATGGATTCGGGAAAAGAAGTATACCACGGTGTACAGAACGAAGAGGGCTACCTCGTGGTGGTCGTGGTGGTCGATGCCGGAACGCGACGGTTTGACCAGACGAGGTCGCCGGAGAGTTCGCTGGAAAACTAGCTCTTCGGAACTTCGGCGATAGATGTAGAAGATTAGAAGCGGCGGCTAGGAAAACGGATCGTACTTCTAGAATCCTTGTGTAGAGGAGAACACCATCATATATATAGATCTAGGGTTTTGAGTCGGTGGAAAAATGAGATATTTATTTTTTTAGGAATTATCTGATTTTCGGAATAAAATAATTTCAGAAAAGTCTAGAATTACTATTTAGGCTCCAAAAAATATCTCCGAGCTCCGAAAAATTCTCAGAGATAGATTGAAGGATAAGGAACACAACCAAAGTGGTTTTAGATCCCGGAAAGACTTTTGGATTAATTGAGGAAAAAGACAAAGCTCCAAGAAATAGGAATTTAATCCCGAAAAAGATCAGAAAGATTCCCGGAAAGAATGGCATCGTTCTAACGCATCTCATAACCTTTTCCAAGCCTTTGGATTTTAAAAACAAAGCATCTTCTCTAACTTTTGTTTTCACAAGTTTTTAAATTCTTTTTAAACCACTACTTGAAAATAATATTTTGAAGATTGAGATTTGAATTTATTTTCCAAACCACTCATCACAAAAGTTCCGATGCAACGACATGTATGCGCAAACATGTTGCTAACTTCTATGATAAGTTTTGTTTAATGAAAAGTTTCTTTCCTTAGGATTTATGAGCACAAAAACACAAAATTAAATCAATTTAAGTTTATTCCGAAAGTAGCAAAATTTGGGGTGTTACACGTCTTAAAAGAGATAAACGTGATGAATTGATAAGACAACAGATTTATATGATATAAGTTGATGTACCTTAATCTTAGCTGAATAACTGATGATTCTACTAAATCTAGCAAGAGGTCAGAAGATGTAGCCTTACTAGACATAATAGAATCGATAACTTTGACTAATATCAAATCTAACAAGAGGTCAAACAATGTAGCCTTACAAGATAAGATACGAGCCGATAAAATGGTACTTACAAGCAAACCAGGGATCGAAATTGATGCATCCCTACTTATCGAAGAACTCACCAGAAACTACGTTGCTCCTACTCCTAATGCGATGGCATGAAGCCGAGAAAGAGTTATATTGATCGAGAGAAGTCTATTATAATAGTCGAGGTTTATATTTATACCCTTGGCCGATACAGAGTCCTAAACGGACATGACAAGATGAAGTCTGAGTAAAAGAAACTAATCTACTTTACATTTAGGACTCCATGATTTCCTTTATGGCAGAGTTCGACTCTGTCATGTTCAAGCCAATGCTGCTGATGTCATGATCTTCACGTTTCCTTTCCAAATTCTGGTGTAAACACATGCCCCCAATTTTGGAATAAATTAAGTTTGCTCCGAAATTTTCTGCAATAGCGATTAATTCGGCTATATCATTTCCTCGACATACATGTATCGCCTCGAATCCTAGGCTAGGCCAAAGCCTTTTATATTCATTCCCATTGCTACCTACATCTTCTACCTTTGGCCATTTGCTTTTGCTCCCTAAGCACCGTCTTGCTACAGCAACCTTCATCTTGAGCCGAATCCCTCGACGAAAAACAACTTTACCCCCTTCAATCGGAAATCATCAGACCCATTCTTCGCCCTGCTACTTCCCACAAGGACCATCATCATTCCAGATTCATCTTCGGCCAGATCTAATCTCGGATCTTCATCTCCACTGTTTATCAATGGCGACTTTGACCCACGTTCTGGAGGTATGTCTGGATCTTTCTTCTCTATTATCATGCTATTTCTAGTCCTTTTTGCCAAGAATCCCAGGCTGCTATTTGCTTTTCTTTTTGCGCTTTTCTTAGATTTAATCCTTCTCTTCCTCCTAGGACTTGAGGAAAAATATCCTGATTCCAGCCGAGGCCTACCCGGACATGTACTACTTGGGTCCTATGGGAAATTCTGACCTTGTAGAATTCATCAATTCAGAAACCCAAAGGCTTCCTTTTAAGAACTCCAAGATGCAATTAGTAGATTGGTCAAACAGCTTCAGGGCATGGCCCAACCAAGTCGTAGGCTGGAGGAACTGGTACCACCATGTATTGGCTTCCAAGAAGGTCTTTTGGGATGAACATGACATAGACCAATGCATTACACTTTCTCTAGCCGATATGAAGAAAAATGAACCCTTGATAATATCTGCTTCACATTTTTGGTCTGATGCTTTGAACGCCTTTCTCTTCGCTCATGGATCAATGGCCATTACATTAGCCAATGTGGTGATGTTGACCGGGATCAATGTCATAGGACCAGTCACCCCCTTCAACCTTCTTGATAAACCAACACATCGTCTCCAAACTAAGAATATCGGCTGATGGTCCGGTTATATCTCTGCTCATGCCAATACTGGAATAGTTGACCAAAGAGAACATACACCATTCCTAAATAGGTGGCTGAGAAATTCATCTTTTGCAGATAGAGTCTCGGACCGACCAACAACCAACAAGGCTTGGCGGAATGCTTGGCCCTTGGTGATAATATTCCACTCGGTAAATACCTGTTGGGAGCAACCTATTCACTGCTGCATCAAGTTGCAATAAAGCTACCAGCTGGCGAGCCTTGGTGGTTCATCCAACTGTGGTTGAATTTGTACATGCATCAGGCAATGGGCAGAGACATCAAGAATATCAGCTTCCCAGCCTCAGATTTCGCAGAAGAGGATGAAGGAACAACCCGCCGATGCATGTCATTGGTGAAGCAACATCGGCAATCCCTGGACTTCTAACTACTAGAGCTAACACAGCTCAGATCTTCAAAAGTTTTTATCATGGATTCACTAAAGAGACCACTATATGGTTGGCCTACCATGAAGCTGATTACTTCGAGCTCCCAACAAAGTTCAAATTTTTAGAAGTCTGCAACGACGTGGCACCCATCTTTGAGGTGATCATAACTCCAGGAGTGCTCCCTACAAGGTTTTTTTTATCGGCCGAAATTCACGGAAATTTTCGAAATTTCCATTCTATCCCCAGGGTCCGATAAAATTTGACATCGGCCAAATTTTTCCCTTCTTTCCTGCTCCCACACAGACAATCAAAATTCAGCCATGCGACGGTCCCACACTATAATGTTTTATTCTTGTTTTTATGTGTGAACAAGTGGTGTTTAATAGCTTAGAAATAGTTTCAACTCAAATTCTACGATTTTTTTTCAAAACAATTTGAATTTTTTTTAATTTGGTCCGATATTTCCGATATATCTTGCTTATCCTATTTATCCATGACCTCCGATAAATTTTTATTTCCGATAATGAAAACCTTGGCTCCCTATCGGCTTTCACCTTGGTCACAATTGGCATCAATCATATGAATTCTATTATCCATCAGATGCAGCCCGTCAACTTGGATTCGGACAATTGCCGATTGGACTCTATTTTGCCGATAAACTAAGGGCAAGGGAAATTCTGAGCAGTGCATTAGAATTCAACAGAGTACATACACTTGCATCGACATTTCCACCAATAATACTAGCTCAGTGGTCATATGGCATGTTCAGTTCCAAACTATTTAGATAGTGGTGGTCAGAATGGAAGAAACATCTTTTCTGTCAAGCTTCCAAAATCTTATGTCGCCAATTGGATGCCGATTATATTGATACTGATGTCGAGGTAAGAAACTTCTATCAGTCGATTCATTGTCCTTTTAAACAATATCTAACCAAACTCTTCATAGGACGTTGATGTGGATCCGCCCCTCACGGATAGGAACAATCGACCGATACAATATGCTCCATCATCGGCTTCTCCCGTTATAGGGGCCGATGCACCCACTATGGCCGATCTGATGCAAAGACCAGAGCCCAAAAAATGTAAGGTATCCACCAAGAAAACCACCAAGGAGCGCATGCCAAGTTCCTCATCATCAATTGTTCTGAAATCATCATCATCAGCCGAAATTGCTCAGGTAACTCTTCCCTTTACATAAATTAGCTTTCATACTCTATCCGTACTGACCAAAGCTTTCTTTCAGACATCCGCTCCAATCCTAGACATCCAGCCAATGACTGATCAGAGGGTTGAAGAAAATCTAACTTTACCTACCACTTCATCGGCTTCCATCCCTTCTGATCAGGACATGAATCCATTGGCTAATGAAGCAATGCCTTTACCTGACACAGAGGTCATCATCCCTTCAGTTCAACATGAAATCCAATTGAAACAGGCATCTTTCTTCACCTTAGCTTTTATGTTAATTCTAACAATTGGCTTCTAACTCTGCCATCAATTTTGCAGGCTCAAGACTCTCCTCCTGATAGCCTTTTCTCTTTCAACACTGAAGATTTCTTGGTCGAGGATGAAGTAAGCTCTTCAAGCTCATCGGCTCAACAAATGACGGGAAAATCTTTAGCCAATGAGGTGAAAAATTGTTTGCAAGAAATACTGGCGCTCTTGAATATAAACATAGCTAAACTGGTTCAAGATGCTGGGCCGATTCACAACATTTTCCAAACTATCAGGGGTCCATTGACTTTGGAGCTTGAATTGGCCCTCATACCAGTAGCTTTCATTGAATGCCATCAACTTCAAGTACTACAAGCACAACAACACTTGAACAACCGATCCGCTTAAGAAGGCATGGTCGAACAAAAGGACATCGGTCGATAGGAAGTTGCACTACTAAAGAAGCAAATCGATTCTCTTGAAGAGGCCCCAACTCAGATTAATCAGGAAATTGATGGGCTCAAGACCAGAGAAGCCTAGTTCCTGAAGGAACTAGAAGACATCCGAGCTGCCATCAATGATCAAGAGAACAAACTGAATCAACTTCCTAAAGCAGTCAGCAAAATCAAGGAAGACATGGCATCCAAGATCCGTCAGACTCGAGCCCTCCATCAAAGTATCAAGCCAATTTCAGGAACTGTTGAAGAGGATAATCGGCTAATTAATGAAATTGACCAGATCCACCTGCGTGCGGTAAATCTGATCCAAAAACCTTGGGATCATTGTAAAACTATGCCTTCAAACGAGTCGGCTTAACAAACTTCATGATGCTTGATGACAAACAATGTTTCTCTTTTTATTATCATTATTTTTCTTTCTTTTTCCCTTTTTTCACTCTTTCTTTTTTTACCTCTAAAGACGATACCATGTGGTACCGGCTATTACCCAGCCGATGCAGTATCCACTGGCTTTCAAGTATCGACCCAAATGCTAGGGTAATACTTCTTTAGATATTTTCCATTGAGCGCCTTAGGAAAAGGTTCCCCTTCCAAAGTTTCCAAGATATAAGCATTACCAGATACGTATCGGCTCACGTAATAATGTCCTTCCCAATTAGGCGACCACTTGCCGTATTTGTTATCCTTAGACCCTATTGGCAACACCAACTTCCATACCAGTTCTTCTTCGTGGAATCCTTTGAACTTAACCTTCCTGTCATAATACTTTGCAATTCTGAGTTTATTCGCTTCAAAATTGTCAAGTGCACGTAGCCGATGACAATTTAAATCTTCTAAATCATCATTCATGAGAGATTTATAATCATTAGCTGTCAAATCTTCTTGAAACGCCACATGTCTTGAACCAGTCTTGATTTTCCAAGGAAGAATGGCATCATGTCCATAAACCTTCTTAGCGTTTACTTGAACGATCGATACCCGGGTTTGATAGGTAACCGATATTCTATAATCAATCAACTTAAACATACGTCAGCCTTGACCTATCATCTAATCCAATATCAACTTCTTATAATTCATCGGCTGACATAAATCATTGTCCTAACTTTCCTTCAGTATCATCTATTTGGGTATCCATTAGAACAAACTTTCAGAGCCGACTGCTTGGATCAGCTTTAGACCTTGATCATTAATCTGAATGAAATCTCCTTCCCAATTTCTTTCAGAGAGACACTCGACATTTTCAAACTCCCAAACTAATGAATCAGCTATAGTAACACTAATCAATGCATCAGCTTGGATCACTTCAACGTCGTCGCCTTGCCACTAGATTAAACATTGATGCATTGTTGAATGGACATAGTAGTTAGCATGAATCCAATCTCGACCAAGGAGCAAACTATATGATCCCTTTCCATCAATGACGAAGAAAGTAGTAGCAAGAGTTTTACTCTCAATCATCAATTTGACATTTAATGCCCTCCTGGTCTGAGACGTGTTGCCTCCAAAATCCCGCAACATCATATCGGTCTTGATTAAATCTTTAGGCCCCTTCCCAAGTTTCTGATATGTAGTGTAAGGCATAAGATTGATAGCAGCATCTCCATCAACCAGCATCTTTGTCATCAGCTTTCCATCAACATACCCCTTCGCATACAAGGGCTTCAGGTGTCGATGCTTTTCTGGTTTATCAAATACAGCTTGTTCCGGCTGGATAGTTAACTGTGCCATTGCTTCTTTAATTTCTTCAGGTTCTTCAAAATCTTCATTAGAATAAGCCTTGAACTATGTGGGTAAGATGAAAACCATATTTATTGGAGTCGATGGCTTACCTTCATTGGCTTTCTATTTAACATGCCAAACTCGGGTCTTTTCAGAACACTGATTCTATTCTCTTTCTATTTCTCTGCATCGTAAGCATTAAACCCTCCTTTTTTGACTTCTTGTTAACCCACTTGGACACCACTGATTTTCATCTTGATTATCATCTTCTTCTTCATAATCTGGCCAATCATGACTTGGCATATGTTTTTGAAGCCGATCATGCACGGTTGGCCTTGTCTCATCTTGGATCCACCGATCCTGACCATCTGATTGATACACTATTCGGTCATGAATGGATCGGTGTATTACCTGGGGTTGCCAATATTCCCTATGCTGATTGCTACATTCTGGACAATTATCTCGGTTTGGTAGCCTTAAACCTTCATTCCAACAATATCTGAAGAAAGGGCACTGCCAATGTGATTCAACATGTTCTCTTTCATATCTTTCTTCTTCACACTGGCGCCGATACTCTTCCTCCTCTCGCTGATGCTGGTACTTATTTAGTAGCATCTGAGATGTGATACATGGCCAATTATTAGTACTAGACTTAGAATTCTCACCTTGTTCACATCGGCTTTCTCGCACAGCACGATGCCTTCTAACTTCTTTGAATTCATCGGCCGAGAGCTGCACTTTTGGATCTACTGCTCCAGACTCCCTTGCTCTAGTCGATGTCAACACCTTAGCTTTTCCTTTCATCATATTGACTTCTACCATGTTTATGCCTGTAGGAAAAGGATGTCCATCTATCTTCATCGGCTTCTTGACTTCTTCAAATTTGATTCTACCTTGTTCGATAGACGATTGAATCTGTTGATGGGAAACTTTGTAATCATTAGTACTATGCCTCTTACCATACTTCCTTCTTTTAAGGTCTTCAGGCGATAGGATTGTATGATTTGGAGACAATTGAATTTGCCCCTGTTGTAACAGCAAATCAAAGATCCTATCAACTTTTGTAATATCAAAGCCATATTTTTTCGATGAATCTTTCACCCAAGGACAAGACACTAGCTTCTTGTTTCTGGTCCATTCTGCCAGACCCACTTCTAAATCTTCATCAAAATCCAAAGAACATGGCTGGACATTGGTTGTCCTCTTCTGATATCTTTCTCTATGTATTTCTTGGAATCAGCTTTCATGAGCCAATATCTTCTGCACCAAATGCCCAAGACTTTCAAATTCTAGAGAAGAAATCCTTTCCCTGATCACTGGCAATAATCCTTGAAAGGCCAATTGTAAGTGCAATCAAGCCTTATTATGGGTTTTGGTAATAATGACCACACAATTAGATGACTAATGAGATTTATTGAGATGACAAGTAGGTAAAATAAAAAGAAGGATAATACATGTGATGGTGGAGCCCCCAACTACAAAAGATCATGGCAACCAACTCAAAGGCATTTAAAATCTTTTATCTTTAGAATTTGAGTATAGGAAAAGCTGTACTATAAAGGGAGATACAATGCACAAGCTTCAATGTGCAACCAAGTGCTCAGATTACCCACCAAAATATCCTCAATCCTCAGCCTTGGTAGTAAGCCTTTCATTCCTTATTTGTTGGCTGCCGGAGCGGCACTGCCGCGACTTGCTTTGTGACTATTGGAGTGGAGGGGTATTACTTCATCCCCTTCCTCCTCCCAATGGCTAGAACGACCATTCCCACCTGTGCTCGACTAGAGATAGCTCTCTCCCTCTCTCTCACTCCATTGGAGCACCTCAAGCTTCTCCCAACATTTTCTCTCTGATTCTTTGAGAGATTGAGCCTCCAAGCTGTGCTAGAGAGCTCTCCAACCTGTTCTTCAACTCTAAGAGCACATGGTTTGCGTTCAAGCTAGTGGATTGTGTTTGTTACTCTTGGAACTTTGCTCCTAGCCTGCTAGAGCATCGCCCGTGGAGCTACCAACTTGTGTGGCAGCCCCGGGACGTCTGTAATCACCGTCTAATTGAGTAAGAACCACTCATCTCAAGAGTTTTGTGCTCTTGACTTGGGAACGAGGATAGGGTTTTTGAAACCCAAGCCTTTGTGGCTTCCTCAACAATGTGGAGGTAGGCAAGCCTTTGTGGCAAGCTGAACCATGGGATAAATCATTGTGTCTCTTGTGTTCTTGCTTTACTTTGTGCTATACTTGTGTTTGTGGTGATTTTAGGGTTTGGCCCCGATCTACTTGTTCGTGCACTTCTACCAACATCCATGTGGTGGAATAGGCTCATCTCTACCCCAGGAAGCTCAGTAAATTCCTCGATCCATTTTCCCTTGGGTAGATTTTGAATTGTGATTTCGAGCTTGTTAGGTGGACCGGCAGGGTCGCGTTCAGAGCAGTAGTGCCGAGGAGCTGTAGTGCTGCTCTCATAGCAACAGTGCTGCACAGGCATCCAACATATGTTTGAGTTGATTTTAAACAGGCCTATTCACCCCCCTCTTGGCTTAGCTTTGATCCTTACACCAATCCATCAAGTTGACTATCAGACAGGGATACACGATAACATTGGCTCCTTACATCATGGAATCTTTGAATATAATCAGGAACCGATTCATCATTTCTTTGCCTCAATGCTATCAAATTTGTCAACCTCATCTCATATACTCCAGCAAAGAAATATTTTGAAACTGCTTTTCCAGATTGGCCCAACCTTGAATAGAGTTAGGTGGCAATGATGCAAACCAAGTGAAGGCTGATCCATACAAAGACAATAGAAAGAATCGAACCCTTAATGCTTCTTCACATGCAGCTTCATCACATTGTGCAAGAAATCGGCCGATATGCTCAATTGTTGATACATCATCTTGACCAGAAAGCTTAGAAAATTTTGGAACTCTGTAGCAAGCCGGTAGTGCCACACGATCAAACCATTCTGGATATGGGCGTCGAAACAAGTAAGGTTGTTCTTTGGGCTTCAAGCCGAATTGATTCTGAATCATATCAGCTATTTTGTTCACTATATCATCTGTATTGGCACTTGCTGCATGCATGTAACAATTAGGGGCTTGTTTAGGGACATAATTATTCCTTGGGGAGTTCTGATATCCCCGATATTGAACATAATTACCACCAAAAATTGAAACATCATGATATCCTGGTGGAATTTCATCATGATAAGTATTTTGAGCGTACGACCTTTGACTTCTGAAATATACCTCACCATAATCTCTGGCAATCTGTTGGACTGATGGCGCTTTCTGTTGAACAAGAAACACAGCTGGTTGAGATGATGAAGGCAATGGTGATGTCTGCGCTGTAGTCTGTTGTACTGGTACTGGTTTTGGAGCACTGGACGCATCTGGTATTTCCATTCGCCTGTTGCTTGTCCCAATGGGCGATGGATTTGTGTTGAAATATACGGGTCCTATTGTCTGCTCAGGCATCAAGGAACCGCTCATTGTATCCCTTATCACATTCCTGATTGTGTTCATGAAAACCCCTGATTGATTGATCAGTGCATGATGGACAGCTTAATGAATAGCCTCCTGGAACATCTACCTGTCACTCTCTATATCTTTATCTTTATCAACTTCTCCCACAGCAAGAACCTTTGGCAATGGAGTTTTCTGAATTACTTTGTGTCGAGTCTTGCTAAAGGACTCCAGACATTTAATTCTGAACTCTTATGTTGATTTTTCTATAATGTCTTTTTGTTCTTGAGTCAACTCATCGAATGTCACATTGACTGCTGGTTCATCTGACATCTTGACAATTGTGTCCCACCGGGCGTGCCAAGAAAATGTGTCGACGCGAAAATGCGGTTAACGCACCAGACATATGACAGGCCTGGGAGGTCTACTTAGCTCCAGTGCAAGTCTTGTCGATTTTGGGGAGTTCGGGCATGCCAGGCAATTTGACCTATAATTGACAAGGGAAAAGATAATCAGTAGCTTAAGCTAAAACATGTCAGCTAGTGATTCGGCAGTTCCATAAGACCATTGGCTAGGAAGCCGATGGAGTGCGGCAAGTCATCGGCTATAAAGCCGATACCCAGTGATTGCATAAAATAGGCAGATTAAACAAGTGCCATCGGCTGGTGATCGGATGATGTCAGCATGTATCCATATGTAAACAAAGTGAAGATATCGGCTAAGAAGCCGATAGATGTGTCTTGTGGCATAAAACAGAACATGATAGCATAGGCCATCGGCTACAAAGTCGATAACATTTATATAGTATAATCAATCCCTTGTTTCCCTACAAAGAAATCCATAAACTTGCAAAGTGTAATCTAGCATCACCACCAATCAGATTGGACCGATGCAGCGTTGGCAGTAGGGCGATAAATTAGAGTTCTTAAGCTGATAGGTCTATTTATAGTCAAACGAGATATTAAAAATACACTATGTAAAACTAGGATTAAGATACAACCAGCCGATATAAACGATCTGACGTCTTAAAAGAGATAAACGTGATGAATTGATAAGACGACAGATTTATATGATATAATCTGATGTACCTTAATCTTAGCTGGATAACTAGTGATTCTACTAAATCTAGCAAGAGGTCATAAGATGCAGCCTTACAAGACGTAATAGAATCGATAACTTTGATTAACATCAAATCTAGCAAGAGATCAAATGATGCAACCTTACAAGATAAGATACGAGTCGATAAGATGGTACTTACAAGCAAACCAGAGATCGAAATCGATGCAGCCCTGCTTACCGAAGAACTCACCGAAAACTATGTTACTCCTACTCCTAATGCGATGGCGTGAAAGCTAAAAAAGAGTTGTATTGATCGAGAGATGTCTATTACAATAGCCGGAGTTTATATTTATACCCTGGACCGATATAGAGTCCTAAACGGACACGACTAGATGAATTCTGAGTAAAAGAAACTAATCTACTTTACATTTAGGAATCCATGATTTCCTTTCTAGCAAAGTCTAATTCTGTCATGTTCAAGTCAATGCTAGTGACGTCATGATCTTCACGATTCCTTTCCAAATTCTGGTGTAAACAAAATCATACTGAAAATTATTTAGCAGGTGATGAGCCCGAGTACGACTTCACCGCTGATGGATGCGAGGATTAGAAGGTCTTGTCTTACGCTCGAGTTTGCCTTTGGAGATGGAGTCTTCACCCATTGAGGTGCTATGACTACTTTGATGCTGTTTTGTTTGTGTGTGTGAGTGTGATTCCGCCAGGTTACGATGTAATAATTATGGGTAAACCTCTCTATTTGTACCATACTAAGACAGGTTTTCGCTATGTATGAACTATGATATCAACAGAATTTCGATAATGTGATGGAATGATCTGCTGGGACTATCACATTGTGGATTTGTTCTGTGGATTTTCCTTCGAGGAAAATGTGGATCGTTTCAGCAGCCGTGCACAGGAAGGCCCCTAGTTCAAACTTTCGCGAGCTTATAATCCGATGCCACGTGTTTCATAGGCATCATAGTATAAGTTGTGCTGCTTCACTCGAAGGCCACATCACCTACTCCTGGCGATAGGACCGCCACCCCTGGTGGTGGGACCACTAGGGCAGACCACGTCTGAAGGGTTAGGCATCATAGCATCGGCATAATCTGATGGCCAAAAACACGTTTTTGGATCTTATTGGATTGCATCGGAATGTTCCAATGATGTGTGCATCGGATTATTAGTGTGACCATCAGAGTATAAGTTTGGGGTTTTTTAAATTGGCCATTGAGGGCTGAACTAGCCGTTGCCCCCTAGCGGTGGGATAGCTCAAGCCATTTTACTTAAAAAACAATGGCATGACTTTTTGTAAGAGCATTTAAGATTTCCCCCTTGAATTATTAGACACTGTGTTCACGATCCCTTAAGTATGATAATTACTTCACTATTTGCCGCTCTGCGACTAGGCTTAGGGGAGCGTGGTGTATTTCAAGGAGTGCTAGAATTGTAATGGCATAACTCTAAATAGGTGAATTGTAGTAGTTTTTCTTAGAACTTATTGTGAAAATTATAGTGGCATAACGGAGTCCTTATGGGATTTAAGCAATAATTTTATTGTGGGCTGCTTCTGGAGTTCGAGGTAGACTCAAACTTGATATGGATTGGACCTCCAACTTAGCTTGAACTCCCACGCTTATCTTCTCCACTGTCATACCTCTGTCCATGTACTTCCATGTTATCTCCAAAGTTACTAAGAATAATAATATAATTAGATAGATGTTCCCTCTTATAATCGAAAAAGGAGTACTTAGGAAGGAACTCACCCGGACAATTAATTGTTATGCTCGAGCTCTAATGATTATCACTCGTATAACAACTTGAGGATTGTTGTCTGTATCTAAATGAGTGATGTGCTCATCATTGGCGTGCTCGAGGGAATCAAGCTCTAGCATAACTACTTGAGGAGTCTTGTGTGTATCAAAAGGGGATGTCCTCATCAATGAGGAGCAAAGAGCATCGTCATCGGAGGCCATGTACGCTATGGTTGAAGAGGTGGTGGTGATGGTCGACGTGGTGGTTGGAGCATGCAAGCTCACCAATGACCAGACAGCAAGCAAGAGGAGAGAGGAAGAAGAAGAAAGGAGCATCATGGTCCATAAATACCATATATCTGTTGCTCTGCAGCTATTAGGCCTAAGGCGGTGTTAGACATAGAGTGGCATATTTCAAAAAACACTAGAATTATAATGACAACTCACAATACGTAATTACAGTGGTGTTTCTTAGAACCACCGACCATAGAAATTGTAATGGGACCACCCAACCAGGATACCTTGTTTTGTACCACTGCACCAAACTATTTTTTTTTATAAACAGCTTTATTCAGGCTGTCAAATCAAAATTGTAGAACTGGGCTAGATCCTGAGACTCCAAACAGGCTTATAAAAGGCTAATAGGATTTTGTCAGATCTTTTGGGCCGTTTCAGACTTCCTTTCTCGGTCCATCGGGCCAGTTTACGAAGGTGGGCTACTAGTTACTAGGGTTTTGCCGTGGGACTTCTTCTCACGGACCTCGTTGCCTGATAAAAGGAGGCGCCGTCGTCTCCCTCCGATCCAACTACACCCAACCCACCGAGCTCCCCGTCGCCTCCTCTTCCTCCGATCCAACTACGCCCAACCCACCGAGCTCCAGTCCGATGGCCTCCGCCAAGTATATCCTCTGATGAGACCGGCGCCGCTTCTTCTTCCTTCGTAAGCAACACCCCCGACTTCTCTTGTTTCTGGATCCAAAAATTTCCATGGCTACCATCACTACCGCTGCCGACCAACAACCAAATCCATCGGCATCCTCTCGTCGGCCCTGGATCCTCTTCGACGCCGGTGCCTACATCGGCGATTGCCCCAACGGCACCACTGCAGAACACTTCACGAGTAACAACAAGTCCATCAAGGTTTCCATCTGGCCCGATGACCCGCCGGCCCCCTCCCGCCTGTTCGTGCACTTCCCCGATCTGGGCCCTAACCTCCTTTTGGAGGATGCCCGTATCGTTTCCTCTGCGGACCGCTTCCTCCTCCTCCGCGTCCGCATCAGTTGCCCAACCATCAGGTCGCGGGAGATGGGCGACTACTTCATCTACCGGGCTGAACGCCCGTCGCTTCGGCTGCTCCCCAAGCCCCGCCCCTTCCATGACGACGAAGTTGGCCTCCTTCCTCGCGGTGAGCACTTCACCATCGCTGTGCTGTCCCTTGATATGCACGGGTTCGATCTTCACTTGTTCAAGTCTGAATCGTGGGCCTGGACCACTTTCAGCAAGGTGCCAATAGTGACACCTCAGAGAGCGTTCCCGATCGAGATCCCCCGGAAAGCTTTTAGGCTTAACGAGCATATTACAACCACGGTTATCACCCTCGGAGGTGAAGGTGGCACCATGGGCTGGGTCGATCTCTGGCGTGGAATCTTGTTCTGTGATGTGCTCAGCAGCAGCCCCACACTCCGTGGAGTACCCCTGCCACTGCCACGTTCCTTGGTCAATCACGGGAAGGGGATTGAAGGCTGCCCCAAGCCATATCGGGGCATTGCTGTTGTTCAAGGTTGCCTCAGGATGGTTGAAATGGAAGTTCAATTTGATGGCCCTCCAATGCTTGACCCTGAAACTGGGCATATTAACTTTAGAATCCGAGACTGGGAGCTCTCCACATATACAAACAGGAAGATCAGTGGTGCTTGGGAGGATTGGCAGTTGGACTGCACAGCCAAGGCTTCTCACATCGATATCGACGAAGGAATGCAGTGGCAATTGCTGCAATCTGGATTGCTCAATGTAAAACAAGAAGGAAGAGGGCGGAAACTCGAAAACCTCCACACATGTCAACCTGTTCTCAGCCTGGATAATAATGGTGTTGTTTACTTGCTGACGAAGGTGAAGTTCATGCAATCCAGGGCATGGGTTCTTGCTGTTGACATTAAGGGCAAAAGAATACAGTCACTGGCTGAGTTCAGCACTGACAGAAACTTGGTCCTGTCCCATGAATATTGCCCTAGTAGTATATCCAGTTATATCAATGCTCGGGCAACACCAGGTAATTTTTTAGACTTTAGCACAAAATTCCTAAGCATATGGTTCAATTGTGTGTTCAAGGTGCAACTGATTGTATAAGTGTTCATTTGCAATCTGTGCCTGAAAAGTGGAATGCCCATCAACTACAGGGTGCCGGCTTGCAGTTGGCTGTAAATCTAACCTTGGATTTGTTTAGTCTATGCACTCAAGAATGCACCTATAGATATTATAAGAATATGAACCAATCTCAATCATTGCTTTATATTGGCATGTTACATGTTACAAGTACTGATTTGTAGTTGCCGCAGCACAACATTTTCTTCTTGTCGCATCTGGTTAAGGTCCTAGTACCTACTACCTACATATAGAAGTACTGTTTTCCTTTTATAAACACAGATACTGCATATTTCATTTGTAGCTGTTCATTATGCCTTTTCCTTTTTATAAACATTTAGTGGACTTTTTATAAACATCACGTGGCTGAACCTTGATTGCTTCTGCTGGGTTTCAACTCTAGCCTACCCCAACTTGTTTGGGACTTAAAAGGCTTTGCTGTTGTTGTTGTTGTTAGTGGACTTGATACTTGGAAAGAACCATGTAAACCTGTTTTCTGTTAGATGTAGTGCATTGCCTATTTATTCTGTAAAGCTCTTTTTTTATTTCCTCAGTTGCTTTTACCCTTTTATCTGATGCACTTTACGATTGTTACACAATTTTTACATGACTACCAGTTCCCTGAATGGTGGTGTTAGTGTATTGGTGGTAGGTCGATGCATGATTCATAGGGTCTTAAATTGGTACATGACAGTTGAGAACACTCGTTTGTAATTCATATCTTAGTAGGAGGAAGCGTGGCTACACCAAGTCAATGGCTCGGCTAACATGATAGTTATTGAAATTGAGGTTAATAGCTTAAGTAACATTGATATTGTTAATAGTGAAAATTATGACAAGTCCTATTGGGATTGTTGAGTTCATAATAACCATATTGATGGAAGCTTTGTATGATGTCATCAATGTATCAAATTGCTGGTTGCTTTCTCTAAAACGAATGTTGATTGATTTGTTGTGGCCATCATGGGTTTGTGCTATTTCTTTGGATGCAGCATCAGGTGGCAGCTTAGGATGTTTGATGAGCCAATTGCAGCAAGCTGATGACGGGAGCCAAGTGCAGCATAAAGACTGAAAATTTAAGCTTCAGTGTTGCATTATGTTCTAAGAAGCTATGTGTTTCAATAATATACATCATAGCTGTCAAGGTGTGATACTGCGTTACATCGCTTTTGAGATATTTCTATTGGCCTGTAATAATTTTGGGAGGAGATAATTCTTCTGTGCTTGTATCATGTATTCGCTAAGGATGGCAACGGGTCGGGTTCGGATCGGGTGGAGTCTCCGTGCACCCAAAACCGAAACCCGAAATCAAAACCTGAATCCGCCCCGAAAACCGATTCGGGTGGAAATCCATCACCAAAACCAAACCCGCGGATACCCGAACAGATACTCGAAACCCGAATGGATACCCGAAACCCGTGGATATATATACACATATTCACATGCATAAACAAGAGGCAACAAATAATAAATATTTTCATGAGTTAACTTTAAATAAATTTAATAATCTAAGTAAACAAATTATTATTAGTATATTATAAAACATGAGTTTTAATTCCAAATAATTTATTTCGGATATCCATTGGATATCCACGGGTGGAAAACCAAACCCGAAACCGAACCCGATTGGTTTCGGGGCCCCGAACCTGAAAACCGTGGGTGAAAACCATCCCCAAACCCGAACCCGCAGAACCCGAAACCCGCGGATATCTGCCCCAAACCCGATCCGAAAAACCATCCCCAAACCCGAACCCGCAGAACCCGAAACCCGCGGATATCCGCCTCAAACCCGATCCGTTGCCATCCTTAGTATTCGCTACTAAAATTATGAACCTACTTGAATGGTTGGTGCCCCGTTTTCTTCTATGATGTCGCATAAAATGTCTGGGAACAGTAAATACTTTTAAGAGATTCTCCTGCACCAAAAGGATTGTTCGGTTAATCCCTTACTGAGGCTTTGTTAGAGCGTTTGCAGCGTTAGGAATAGAAGGTGGTGCCAAGCAGAGTCCACGTTCTTGTTGAGCCAAACGGTCGCAGCACTGCGCAAACAGATTTTTTAATCAAATCAAAGGCTTTGGGTATGCTCGTTTAAGCTTATCAGCCAGAGTCATATAACAGTGTTTTTCTAAATCAGCTCTACTTTTTAGCATATAACAATATTTTTCTTTCACACAAAACAGCAAAAACAGTGTTTTTAACGGGCCTACTCCAGCGATTTGTACTCTCCGTAGAAAAGGAAAAAATGAGAAATTAGCGCTGGCTAAAACGTCCAACACCAGCCCACCACCACAATCAGCTCTACTTTTGAGAGAAGAGAAGAGATGGCAGTGACGGCGGAAGCGGAGGCGGAGATGGGGTTGGAGCGGCAGGCGTACGCGCGGGTGGGGCTCCTCGGCAACCGCAGCGACGTGTACGTCGGCAGGGCGCTGTCCTTCACCAACGCCGATTTCTCTGCCACCGTCTGCCTCCGCCCTTCGCCCGAGCTGCTCATCCAGCCGCACCCGCACCACGACCTCGTCGCCTTCCCCTCCCTCCCTCAACTCTTAAGCACCGATCTAGTCCCTGTCCTGTCCCTCCTCTCTTTAATTTCTTTCTGTCGATCCATCTATGCTATCCGATTCCCAGTCCATTCAATTAATCGACATCGTATATATATATATATATATATATATATACACACGTACTATTCTAGACCCTAGGTGTAGAATAGCATTCTACACCAAACTGTTACACTGAACAAAATTCACTACTATTTAGTAGTCGTGTTTCATTAGTATTCAGTATTTCGGGGTATCAGTATTTTTTTTTTGTCAGTTTTGGCTGCTAGGTGTAGAATAATATTCTTCTACACCTAAGGTGTAGAATAACAATGCCGCGTGTGTGTGTATATATATATATATATTGTTATGTAGCTAGCCACAGTAACTTATTCTATGGCCACTCTGAGTTACGATAATTACTATACTAATTTACGAAATTACAATAACTTCTTATTAAATGATTTACTATAACGTTATCGTAAGTATCCACATGATTATAGTGACACATGTGTCGGTGTTTCGAATTCCACCGGCCAGTAAATTTGTGTATTACGCGTTAGGCCCGGATGGTGTGTTAAGAGGACATGAGGATTTATACTGGTTCGGGCCGAATGTCCCTACGTCCAGTTTCGGGCTGCTCGTGTTACCAGCACTGTATTTGTAATAGGGGGTTACAAACGGTCGAGAGAGGAAAAGGCTCCCAAGTCTCTGAGGTTCGAGTGTCCGGGGTGTTTTACTGCTCGGTTGTCGAGTGTGTGCTTGTTGTCGAGGTGAGATGTGTGTGATCGAGCCATCCCTTTGACTGGAGCCCTGCCTCTCCTTTTATAGACCAAGGGGAGAGAGCAGTTTTACCGAGCCAGAAGGATAAAAAACAAGGCGAAGAAGAAAGAGAAAAAGGCTTCCGGGGCAGCATCGTTCTCCTCTTCACGTGGATCCCGCCGACCCTGTAGAGTATGGCGGTGATGGCACTATGCCGGAGTCCTGTCCTCCACTCCATCCGAGTGGATGAAACAGTCAATGAGTCCCCTGACAGAGACCAATCGGGGCTTCGCCATTGCCCACCACACTGTTCAAGGCCTGCTGCATCAGACAACCTGAACAGTGCTCGCCTGGTATGGCAGAAAGCGGCGCCTACAACACTGTGGCAAGTCGGTGCCGCACAGTGTTCTCTCGGTATGGCGGATAACGGCGCCTACAACACTGTTGCAAATCGGTGCCACATAGTGTATGCGCAGATGAAAGCCCTAGTTTGGTTTTGGCTAATTGATGAAACCTATTTGGACTAACCTAATTACTAAGTGTGTGTAGCTAAGAAAGGTTAGGTCCAAGATCAAGTGGAGTGGTCGGCAAGGCAATGGTGTGCTCGGCCAATGTTGCTATGTGGTTGGCTAGGCACTATGTGTGCTTGGCCAAAGACCTTTGGTGGTCGGTATGACACTTGAAGTGATCGGCCATACTTTGGAGTGATCGGACATGGTGATCAACTACTCCAACTTGAGAAGAAGAAAGAGAAACAAAAAGAGCTCAAGGCAAATGTATATTTGATAGGGCCATTTTGTTTTTGGCACTCAAGACACCATAGAGGGTGTGAGTGTGTTTAGAATCGATAGCTGTACTATGAACAGGGGAGAAATTCATTGTGAAATGCGGTTATCAAAGTGCCACTAGATGTTCTAACTCATTGCATATGCATTTAGATTCTAGTGAGTGCTAACATCCTTGAAAATGCTTTGCAAAATATGCTAACACACATGCACAAGGGTGATACACATTGTGTTTAGCACTTGGGAGCAAGGGTGAAGTGTTTAGAGATGGATCTCCACCGGCGGAGTGTCCACCGGCGGTCTCGGAGAAAAGACAGGGTGTTACAGAGAGCACAGGACGCGGTGCCCCTTGGCACCAGACGCATCCGATGCTATACCCTAGCTTAGCGGACTCTGGGTGAGTCCGGTCATGTGTGACCAGACGCGTCCGGTGCGACGGGAAGCTCTCAGGGTGCCCTCTGTGTTGCACCGGGCGCTGGTGTAGAGGAGCGACCGGACGTGACCCTGGCGCGTCCGATGTGTGTGACGCAGAGGCTCGGTGTTGAAACAGTGAGAGCACCGGATGCTGGCTGCGTCCGGTCAGCTGGACCGGACGCATCCGGTGTGAAAAACTTGATTCTAAACGTCTCTGTGTTTAGACCGGACGCCATGGCTTCCGCGTCCGGTGCTCCGAGAGTCACGTCCGGTGTGAGTGTAACGGTCACAAGAACAGAGCCGACCGTTGGAATCGAACGGCCGAAGTTTAATGAGGGTGACACGTGGCTGCATCTGCAGCACCGAACGCTGCACCGGACGCGTCCGGTGAGCGCGTCCGGTGCACGCGTGGTCTGCCCAGTAAAATATGGGTAACGACTCTTTTTGGAGGGGAGCTCTATATATATGTGTTTGGCCGGCTTGGAACACTTCTTCTTGACAATTTGACATTGCTAACATCCTATAGAGTTGAGCAAACTCCCTCCCACTCATCTCCTTACTTGTTGTTGCAAATCGAAGTGAGATTGAGTGATCCAAGTGCATTGCTTGAGTGATTGCATCTAGAGGCACTTGGTGGTTGTGTTTCATTGTGGTTTTCTCTTGTTACTCTTGGTGGTTGCCGCCACCTAGATGGCTTGGAGAAGCGGAGGAGTGTTGGCAAGATTGGTGATTGTTCTTGGCCACACCCATTGTTCTTTGTGAGGGGTTCTCGGGCTTAATTCCCCGGCGAAGTGCCAAAAGCCACTCTAGTACATTGCTCGTGACATTGAGTGTCTTCATCTTGTGTTGGTTGAGCGGCACCCTTTGTGGGTTAGGCTTTTGTATGCCTATAAGCGTGCGAACCTCCAAGTGAGTGACCGTTACAACAAGGACGTAGCTTGCCGACAAGCAAGTGAACCTTGGTAAAAATCTTTGTGTTATCTTCATTTCAAGGTTTTCATTATATCTATTGATTGATCACTTGCCACGTTGGTATAACACTCTCTATCACTCTTTGTATTTATATTGATATATATCTTGTGTAGTGATAGTTTATCTTACTAGTTGTCTTTAGCTATCTTGCTTAGTTCTTCTAGTAGTTGTTGTTTAGTCAATAGCTCTTGAGTGCACAAGTAAAGACTAGCTCACTAGACTTGTGGATAGGTGGCTTGCATCTTTTGTAGTGCTAGCCCAAAACTCGCATTTCGCCATTTAGTTATCTAACCACTTTGTTTAAGTGTTGTTGTAGAAAGTTTATTAGGCTATTCACCCCCCTCTAGCCATTTAGGACCTTTCAGCAGAGCGTATGACAGGGTACGGACCTTGGTATTGCGGTTGACCTTCGTGCCTTTGGGATTGAGATGGAGCTCATGCCCTGGGGAGCGAGCGAGACCGAGACCGCACCGTCGGAGTCCGGCAAGGCGAAATTTACGCCCTCGGAGTCGGGTGAGGCAGGGCCCGTGCCCTCGGAGTCAGACGAGTCGGGCGAGGCAGAGTTCGTGCTCCTAGGGTCGGACAAGGTGGATACCACGCCCTCGGGGTCTGACGAGTCGGAACTTATGTCCTCTGGGTCGGACGAGTCGGAACTCACGCCCTCGGGGTTGGATGAGTTAGGGCCCGCACCCTCGGGGTCATATGAGTCGGAACTCATGCCCTTAGGGTTGGATGAGTTGGAACTCATGCCCTCGGGGTCAGACGAGTCGGAACTCGTGCCCTTAGGGTCGGAAGGGTTGTAGCTTTCGTCCTTAACCGTTTGGGTGAGTTTGGGGTTTGTTCGCCAAGCCCCTCGCATCGGGTACCCCTGATATTGATACCCGACAGTAGCCCCCGAGCCTGTGGAGGAGTGGGACACTTCTGCATAGGCTTTTTGTGATTCCTCGTTGTGAAGTCACACGGGAGTACTATTTGTCGTTGTCGCTTAGCAGAATGGCATGCCGCGTGTGAGTTCTGGCTCTAGATTCCAGATAAGGATCCACCCCACAGGGATACTGTGCTAGATTCCAGATAAGAACCAACTTCACGAGGGTACTGCGTCGGACTCCGGATAGGAACCAGCCTCATGGGGACACTGTGCTGGACTTCGGATAAGCATCAGCCTCATGGGAAGACTGTGCCGTCATCTCGCGCTCAGGCACCCTCGCTATGCCATCACGGGCGCGTGCTGTGGCACCGTGGATGGTGGCTCGTTGCCTCGGCTATAAATTGAGATGCCTCTAACTCCGAAGCCTTCATGGCTCGAGTTATAGCTCTAGTTGGTTTGAGACTCCTGCTTTTCGCTAGGGATGGCCTTGGCCACTCCTCTTGATGCCAGAAGATTTCTCGTAGTGGCGCTAGAAACCTCCTCCCCTCCGAAGCCTCCTTGGGCATGTCCAGGGGCTACGATGCTAGAAGATCTCTCGTAAGGAGAGAGCATCGTGCGTCCCGGCCAAGCCTTGGACCTGAATTCTGGACCAGAGGATGGAGGAGAGGAGGGGCGGCACCATGGAAAGGTCCATGCATCCCTGGGGAGCAATGGGACAGCAGGGTGCTCCCATCGGGCAGAAGCGGTAGAACAAGAAAACAAAGATCTTGGCTCCCTTGTTCCGCTTCATGCTCCAAGGTGCGGAGCAGCCCCGGTGGTGTTCTTCCTGCCGCGCGATGGGGTGCATGGACTACGACAAGGACGACTTCCTCCCGGTCGTTGGGGATCCTCGGTGGATCGCCACGAGTGAGTCGGACGAGAGGAGGCTATTGTTGTAGTGTCGGAGCTGTTCACACATGCTCTTCGTGATTTTGTAAAAGCCTGAGGCTTGTGTTTTTAGCTTAATGAAAGCTTGTTTTCGCTTTGTTGTTCCCGTGGCCATCGTGCCATGGAAGCGGACCGTTTATTGGAACTTTGGAATTTTCCCCCTTTGTACTATGTGGGGTAGTCGGGTAAGATTTCGATGCCCAGCCTCCTCGAAAAGGTCTGGCAAAGGCCGTGGAGACACGCCGAGTGGGTACTGGCGCCCAGCTCCCCGAGGAGGAGACTTGAGGGCAATCCGTTCTCCACCGGGTGCGCGCGAGCGCACCCAGTGGGTGTAGCCCCCGAGCCTGCGGCCGACTGGGGAGTCGGTCGGAGGCTGAGCATTTTAGTACTCTTCTAGTTGAGGTGCTTGCCCATGTTCGTTCCGACTACAACCAGTATAGTGGGTCGGTTTACCGAGTGAGGATCAGGCGGTCCGAGCCCCCGAGCCGTCAGGGGTCGGTCGGAGTTGGTCGCCTGATCCCATGTGTTAGCTTATCTGCAGTTTTCCGCAACCATAGGTGGTTTGTTGTTTGTTTACGACTGCCCGTTCGGTCTCTTTCCGATTTTGAGCCCCCGAGGGATCCGGTCCAGGGGTCGGTTTGTCTTGTAATCGTCATCCCTCGCGTGTTCATTCGTTAGAATGGAGGGGCTGAGCCGTGCCTCGCTTTTCCTCGTCGGACGAAGCACGGTGTCCGGTGAGTTATTAGCAGGTCTGTTCGAGTGGAGCCCCGGCATCCCCTTCATGGGGGCCTGGTTCAAGGTCAGCTAGTGACCGACTGCAGATTCTTAGCGACAGGTCCATATAGTTCTCGGATCCGTTCGACCGGTCCGAGGGCTCGATGCCTTTCTTTCAAGGAAAAACCATGGACCTCGCATCATCCAAGACTCAAAACAAGGGTCGGGATGCCCGTGGCGCTTCACGCGCCTTGGGTATTGGCCGCTAGCGGGCCGTCCTTTGCCTCCCCTCACTCTAGGGTGCCCTGAGCGGCTGTGAACCCACTGGTGGGCCAGCCTTCGAACTCTTGGGCCTTAATGGGCCGTAGGAGCATTTTTAGCTCCGTATCCCTTCTTACCTGTGGTGGCCCACTGCCTTTGAAGGCGAACCGTCGCCCGACGGATTCTTCGCGAGGAAGATTGGGATAGGCATGCGCATGTTTCTCAAGGCGGCGACATGACTGATGCAACAGCTATAGTAAAGGCATGATTACGAAGGAGACGGATCTGGCGAGGTGTGGGGCGCATTAATATAGCTGGACGGTTCGCCCCTCGCCCATTCCGCCCTTACCTCATAAACGGAGCCGTTCTCACCTGCCTCTGTACGCGCAGCCACATCCTTGCCTCTCTGTTTTTCGCTTTCGAGCTTTAGCCTCCCCTGCTTCCATTCCGCCGCCGGCAAAATACTAGATCCCCAGCCCTTAGCTTCTGATGGAGCCGTGGCCTCGCTCTGATGTCGTCCCCGCGCGCATGGAGGGCCTGGTCAAGAAGGGCCTTCTCCGTGCAAGGACGGAGGCGGCCGAGTGGCTCATACCTGGGGGTGAGGACGTGCCGTCGCCGCCCGACGGCTACATCGTCTCGTTCATCCCTTTTCACGAGCATGGGCTGGCGTCTCCTCCCCACCGCTTCCTCCGAGGGCTCCTACACTACTATGGGCTCAAGCTGCAGCACCTGAATCCCAGCATATGTCAGCCTTCGTCACCCTATGTGAGGGGTACTTGGGGATTGAGCTGCACTTCGAGTTGTGGAAGTATTTCTTCTTCGTCGAGCTGCAGAAGAAGAAAGAGAAGAAGAGACTGGAGCTGTCGATGCCGATGGGGTGCACGAGCATCCAACTCCGGGGCCATCGGTCGTCGGAGTATATGCCCATCTCCTTGTCAAAATCCAACAAGGGGTGGCATAGCCTCTGGTTTTACCTAAAGAACGATGTCGCCGACCCCCTGCCGCTCTTTTCCGGCCGTCTGATTGAGGAGGCACCGGCACACTGGAAGTACGGGCCCATCGAGAGGGAGAAGAAGAGGCTCGGCGACCTTATCGATGTCGTCAAGTACCTCAAGGGCCGTGGCGTCTGCGGAGCCAGCATCATTGGAGCTTACCACATCAGGAGGCTGGGGCCGCTGATGAAGCGCGCCCTTCCGATGTACAAGATGACGCCGGGTTTGGCAGCCGAGGGGACAGTGATGGTCACCGGCGAGGCCCTCAGCGATCGGTGAAGCGGAGCAGCGCGTCAAGGAGGCGATGGAGTGCCTAGGGGATTCGGACCCAAACATCGTCCTGGTGTACCCGGTCCCGGGGCATCCCGTGATGCGACCGGACAAGGGCTTTGTTGATTTGGTAAGTTTTTTTCTTAGTTTCGTTCCTTAGCCTACCCTCCTCTGTTTCTTGATTCTAATGCGTCGGGATTTGCAGCCTAACCTCTGCGCTAGTGAATCCAATCCGCCATTGCTAATGGACATGGATAGGAGGGCGGCGAATCACGCCACGGCCGAGGCGGCGAAGGTGAAGAAGGACAAGAAGAAAGTGAAGGCAGAGGAGAGGGAGCGGAGGAAATGGCAGCGTGGGAGGCGCTAGTGTGGGACCTACTTTCGCATGAGGAGGAGGACAGCGATGAGGAAGACGACGACGAGGAAGAGGCAGGGGAGGTCGGCGAAGCATCCAAGCCCCCCATCCCGTCGGACCTGCTTTCGCATGATGATGAAGATCCGTCCTCGGTGCAGGCCATGGCGGGGTAGATCAACCTGACCCTGACCCCGCGGCACGCCTTGGCACAAACTGAAGAGGATGCGTCCCTGAGACCGGCGCAAGAGGACGCGCCCTTGAGGTCGGCGGAGCAAGTCCGCCCTGCTCCGGCGCAAACCGAAGGGGACGCGCCTCCGAGATCGACGGAGCAAGTCCGCCCTGCTCTGGCGCAAACCGAAGGGGACGCGCCTCTGAGAACGGCAAAGCAAGTCTGGCCTGCTCCAACCGACCCCATCGGAGAGGACGTGCCTCCTCAGTTGGTGGAGCAAGTTCGCCCTGCTCCGACCGACCCTACCGAAGGTTCGAAACGGTCGATTGCTGATGTGACAGAGTCAAAATCGAGCGACCAGCCCCCGAAACGTTCTCGGGTGATGGCTCCAAGGTAAGTTAAGGCCATAGATTCCCATTTCTGTCCTTTTGTGTTGTCCGATTTCACCATGTGATGCCAGCACTTTTTGTAGGATCCTAGGGTGCGCCGGTGGCCTGGTGCTGGTGCCGAAGAAGATACTTGTGCGTCAGCCATCCCCCCAGGAGCCAACCGGCGTAGTGCCGGGGGCGCACCGAGACAGCGCCGAGGTGGACATGGCACCGCTTGAGGGAGTGAGGGAGGCGGAGGCGCCGACTCTGCTGGGGGAGGTGCCTATGGGATCGGCGCCCGTGCCGGCTGACGTGCCTGAGGTGGGGCCAGCGGGAGGGGGCGCGATCGTAGCGACCCCTGCAGACGCAGCAACGGCTCGGACTTCAGAGCCCGAGCTGCCCGCCTCCTTTGTATCGGAGGGTCCGCCCCCGAAGGGGCACCGATGACGGAGGAGGTGCCGTCGGCTCCTATTGGGCCGACGCCATCAATTGCGACAGCAGACCCCTTGGTTGGGGCTGGGCCTTCCCGGTCCCTTGTCCAGCCGGGCGATGAGCCACTCGCGTGGGGAAGAAACCGGCTCCATTGGGCCAGGCGGCTGAACCCGAGCGACTCAGTGTTCACCCTTGACGACATGACGGAGGTGAGGGAGTGGGCGAGCGCGCGCTTGGGACTTGAGTCTGCAGTCTGCTCCCTGACCGACGCGTTGGGGGTGTTAAAGGGTGATGTTGCCCCCGCCAGCCATGTTTGTCATGTCTTCATGTTTTCTGTTTTTCATCCCTATTTATATAAATCTAACCTGAGTTTATCTTGTAGTCCCTCATGATGCAAAGCCGGGAGAAGTCCCAGTTCCTAGCTCGTGAGAGTGAAGTCTGGGGGCTTGCTACCCAAGTGCCGCCTCTGCGGGAGGAGGTGGCGAGACTACAGACCAAGGAACGGGAAGCCCATGAATGCACCGACGAGGCCGAGGGCAAGCTCAAGGCTGTGGCCTCTAAGGCCGGGGAAGATGTTGTGGAGCTTGGACGACTCCGACTAGCCCTCGCCGACGCATAGCGCGCGCTTGAAGGCGAGCGAAAGTCAAAGGAAGCAGCTGAGGGGCTCGCCGCCAACTTGGTCATAGATGTTGGTGTGCTCTAGAAATATAAGATGGTCCTTGAGGAGCAAGTGAAAGGTGAGGTTCTGGT
Organism: Miscanthus lutarioriparius; assembly: GCA_904845875.1. Classification (NCBI taxonomy): domain Eukaryota; kingdom Viridiplantae; phylum Streptophyta; class Magnoliopsida; order Poales; family Poaceae; genus Miscanthus; species Miscanthus lutarioriparius. The sequence goes on from CAJGYO010000015.1 coordinate 61,183,681, forward strand.
TGCTTTCTTACTTGACATTTGCAGTCCGTTCTCTGACGCTTTTTGATGTTCGGCTTGGGCAGTCCTTCAAAGGCAACTCGAAGAGGTGCGGGGTACGCTCAAGATAGAGAGCGATGAGCATGACACCTTGCGTGCTGCCATTGCGGTGGTCTTCAATGACCTCAGGGTGGCCCGCGCCGCGGAGATGAGCTCGCTCGCAGTCCGAGTTACCAAGATCCCAAATCAGGCAGGCGCGCTCACAAGGGAGGCCCTGTACACCGGCATCCAATGAGCGTTCGTGATTGCCCACTCCCATTACATCAACATCGAGCTGCCGGGCATCAGCGAGTGCTTCGCGCCTGACTACACCGAGGCCGAGCTTGACAAAATTGAGGAGGAAGCGGTTGCTCCGGCGTAGGACCTGGCCAAGAAGCTCGAAGAGGAAATTTGGCCCAAGATGGGTTAGTCAGATAGTTGAGTCCGATGTTTGTAAAGACTTTTGTTTTATGGTTGAGAACATTATCTGTCCTTTCATTTTATATGTGTGTATATAAAAAGTTTTATTGTGGTCCAACCCTTATTTTTATATTAAGGCGCTAGAAACTTAAGTTGCGGGTGACTACACAGTGATCACGTTGGTGAGCAAGCGATACCGTAGCCGCTGGGGCATAGGATTTTTGCAGTCCGACCAGTTTCACTCACCGTTAGTGTTTGGCAACTTTTATCTCTAGATTTTATTTATATAAAAAGAAAGGTCGGATGAAAATTGTTTCTGAGTATCTATACTCCTAGCAGCCCCCGAGTAAGATCTGACCCCAGGCAACTGCTGGGGTCGGGTGTTACTGAAGACTAAAAATAGACCCCAAGCGTAAAGGGTTGATTGCGATCTGACCCGTGATTTATGCCAAGGCACTAGAAATTTAAGTTCCGAGTGACTAAGTAATGATCACGCTGGTGAGCAAGCGATACCATAGCCACTGGGGTGTAGGTTTTTGCGTTCCGACCAGTTGTACTCGTCATTAGCTTTCATCAACTCTTATTTCTAGATCTCATTATAAGAAAGAGGGTTCGGATGGGAAAATGTTTCTAATTATACCCGTTCCCATCAGCCCCCGAGTGAGGCCTGACCCCAGGCAGTTGCCGGGGTCGGAATCAAACGTGAATCTGATGGGAGGTAATGCTTTTCAATTTTTCAGAAACATTGCTTAATCTTAAAAGCATATCGAAAGCTTTGTAATGGAAAGACTAAGGGTAAAAACGATGTAGCTGTTCGATGCTCCAGGCGTTGGTGATGGCTCTACCATCGGCCATCTTGAGCTTGTAGGTGCCGAGTCAGAGTACTTCTGCGACGACGTACGGTCCTTCCCACGGTGCAGAAAGCTTGTGGCGATTCTTGTTGCTCTAGACTCGGCGAAGGACGAAATAGCCTATATTGAAGGCCCGACCCCGCACGCGTCGGCTATGGTACCGACACAGCGCCTGTTGGTATTTGGCCGAACGGAGGAGGGTGACGTCGCGGGCTTCGTCAAGCAGATCCATGGCATCTTCCAAGGACGCTTCATTTCCCTGCTCGTTGTAGTCCTTGACCCTCGGTGCTCCGTAGTCGAGGTCGGTCGGGAGGACGGCTTTGGAGCCATACACCATGAAGAACGATGTGTAGCCAGTTGCCTGGCTGCTGGACGTCCTTAGGCTCCAGAGAACCGAGGGGACCTCCGCGACCCACCGTCCGCCGGCTCTGTTGAGTCGGTTGAAGATTCTGGGCTTAAGGCCTTGTAGAACCATGCTATTTACGCGCTTGACCTGCCCGTTTGTGCGAGGGTGCGCTACGGCCACCCAGTCTACACAGATGTGCTGGTCATCGTAGAACCGGAGGAACTTCTTCCCTATGAACTGCGTACCGTTGTCGGTGATGATGGAGTTTGGCACCCCAAATCGATGGATGATGTCTGTGAAGAACAACACAGCCTGCTCGGATTTGATCACGGTAATCAGCCGAGCCTCTATCCACTTCGTGAACTTGTCCACAGTGACAAGTAGGTGCATAAAGCCGCTGGGCGCCCTGTGGAGGGGCCCTACCAGGTCGAGTCCCCAGACCACGAACGGCCACGTGATGGGGATCGTCTGGAGTGCTTGGGCCGGCAGGTGAGTTTGCCGAGCGTAGTACTGGCATCCTTCGCAGGTGCGTACGACTCGCTCGGCATCGGCCACCGCAGTTGGCCAGTAGAAAACTTGTCGGAACGCGTTTCTGACCAAAGTTCTTGGTGCGGTGTGATGCCCACAGGCCCCACCGTGGATGTCCTCCAGCAGTTCCTTCCCTTGCTGGTTGGTGATGCAACGCTGTAGGATTCTAGTGTGGCTGCGTATGTAGAGTTCCCCTTCGATAACAACGAAGGACTTGGCGCGACGAGCGAGCCACCGGGCCTCCATCTTATCGGCAGGGAGTACCTCGCGAAGGAGGCAATCGAGATAAGGTGTTCTCTAGTCGGTCGGAGGGTCGGGCTCCAGCACTGGATCTTCACCGAGTTCCATGACCTCGGGGTCAGATGAAACCAAGGGTCGGTCAACCCCCGAGCCCAGGGTTAATTGCTTCGCGCCAGTTACTCTAAGGTCAGATGGGGTTGCGGGTCGGTCAGCCCCCGAGACTCGGTTGAGTCGACTACCTGATCTATGCGTGGCAAAGGAAACAAATCCTTTGGGCACGTCTTGTTGAGACTCATGTAGTCAACACACATTCTTCATTTCCCACTCTTCTTTTCTACAAGAATAGGATTGGATAACCACTCTGGGTGGTACACTTCCTTAATAAATCTGGCTGCCAAGAGCTTGGCGATTTCCTCGCTGATGAGCCTGCGCTTCTCCTCATTGAAGCGGCATAGGCATTGCTTGACTAGCTTGTAACCCAGCTTGATCATCAAGGCATGCTCGGCGACCTCCCTCGGAATGCCCAGCATATCCGAGGGTTTACACGCAAAGATGTCTCGGTTGGCGCGGAGAAAGTCGATGAGCGCGCCTTCCTATTTGTCAAAGAGGTTGGTGCCGATGCGCACCATCTTGTCGGTGGAGTTGTCGAGGTCGATGAGGACCTCCTTGATGTTCTCCATGGGCTCAAAAGACCCGGTCGTTCGCTTCGCGTCGGGTGCTCCTTCAGCAACATCCTGGCTGATGGCCGCGAGCTCCACAGAGGCGAGGGTTGCCGAAGCGAGCTCGCAGCTCTCAACCTCACACTTGTAGGCCCTCTAGAAGGAAGTGCCGACGGTGATGACCCCGCGTGGGCCTGGCATCTTGAGCTTGAGGTAGGTGTAGTTGGGGACGACTATTAACTTCGCGTAACATGGTTGCCCCAAAATGGTGTGGTAGACTGGAGGGAATCCGACTACCTCGAAGGTGAGGATCTCCATCCTATAGTTGGATGGATTTCCAAAGGTGATGGGCAGGTCGATCTGCCCGAGTGGTATGGCCTGCTTTCCCGGCACGATGCCGTGGAAAGGCACCCTGGTCGACCGAATGCGCGATCGGTCGACGCCCATGTGGTCCAGCGTCTCTGCGTACATGATGTTGAGGCCGCTGCCCCCATCCATCAGTACCTTGGTGAACCCCTTCATGTTGATGATAGGGTCGACCACGAGCAGGTACCTGCCCTGATGTGTGACGCTATCTGGGTGGTCGGATCGGTCGAAGGTTATGGGGGACCCTAACCATCGGAGGAAGGCAGGCGTGGCGGGCTCGGCTTCATAGACCTCTCAGCGTGCGAGCTTCTGCTAGTGCTTGGAGTCGTATGCCTCCGGCCTGCCGAAGATCATGAGGCAGCCATCCGCCTCCGGAAAGCCGCCGTCTTTCTCTCCGGCGTCGTCAGTCTCTGCCTCGGGCTTCTTCCTCTGCTTCCATTTCTTGGAGCTTCCAGCAAAGAACCACTTCATGAGTGCGCAGTCATTATACGAGTGTTTGATGGGGTAGGCGTGGTTCGGGCATGGTCCCTCGAGCAACTTGTTGAACTGGTCGGGGGCGCCGTCGGCCTGTGCTCGGACGGCCTTCCGCTCAGCGGCGGCCACGAGCAAGCCCCCACGCCGTTTCCTGTTCTTTTTCTTGTTTGGGCGGTCGGAGGGACCCTCGTCGGCGCCCTCGTCCAACTTTGTCTTGCCCTTGGAGATCGCTCCAACCGCCACCTCGCTAGAGGCGTGGCTGGTCGCGATGTCGAGGAGTTCCTTGGTGGTCCGTGGGCCTTTCCGACCCAACTTGTGGACCAGGGACTCGCAGGTGGTCCCTGATAGGAAGGCTCCGATGACGTCGGCATCGGCGACGTTGGGGAGCTCGTTGCACTACCGGGAGAAGCGTCAGATGTACTCATGGAGTGTCTCTCTTGACTTCTGCCGATAGTTCTTCAAGTCCCATGGGTTCCCAGGGCATGTGTGTAGGTGCCTTGGAAGTTCCCCACGAAGATTTCTTTCAAGTCCGCCCAACTCTGGATGCAGTCGGACGGAAGGTGCTCCAGCCATGTTCATGCCGAATTGGCTAGGAACAAGGGGAGATTGCGGATGACGAAGTCATCGCTGACTGCGCCGCCGGCTCGGCAGGCGAGCCGGTAGTCCTCAAGCCACAAGTTGGGGTTCATTTCCCCGGAGTACTTGAGGATGTTCGTTGGCGGGTGGTATTGGGGCGGGAGCGCCGCCCTGAGGACTCGGCGACCGAAGGCCTGAGGCCCTGTCGGATCAGGGCTAGGACTTCGGTCCTCCTCATGGTCGTAGCGTCCACCGCGGTGAGGGTGGTAGCCTCGGTCGTCTGCCTCCTCTCTGTCACCCTGCGTACGCCTTCTGGCGTTCAGGGTGAGACGAGCGTCACGGTCATGGCCGAGATGCCCTTGTATTGGGGCCATGGCGGGCCTTCTGCCGTCTTGCGGCACCTGGTGGACGGATACGTCCCTGGCGCAATGTCTCGAGGACGCGCGCTGGCTGGCACCGAGCTCGCATCGCCGAGACTACGAGCTATCAGCCTGCTACACCGCAGCTCGTTCGAGCAACGTGCAGATTTCCTGATGAGCTTGGCACCCCTCGGGTGTCGTGGGCTCTGGCATGCCCCGGATCATAGCTGTCGCTGCGGCTATGTTCTGACTAGCGCGGGTGAAGTTCGAGAGGCCATCGTCATCCTCAACGATTCTCCTGTGCACGTCGCGGGCCATGGCACGTGCGTGCCCACCGCCCGCGTGGTGTGCGATCTCGTGCTCGAGCGCCATCTGCTCCAGCTCCACCTGGAGCCGTGCGTCGCCGAGCTCCTTTTGCCGCGCTTGCAGCCGCTCCATGGTGAGGGCCCCTTCGCCCCCCTTAGCCACGTCGTCCCGTCCATTCGGGGGAGTGGCCCCTCCACCGTGGGCAGCTTCACCGTGCTCCCCACGAATTTCTCGCCATGAAGCACTCGCGTGAGTGATGGTGACTCCCTTCGCAGGAGTCGGAATCGGAGATGACTTCAGAGCCTTCCGCGATCAGGTCGTAGAAGGACTCCGAAATGTAATCCGTTATGCCCACGAACTCGATGTTCATGGTAGACAGACGCAGGTCACTCCCGGGAGCATGAGCTCCTGGGGTGTACAGCCGCAGCTCTCCGAGGGTCTTGACGACCTCGTCGAGACTGACGGCCTGATGTGGTGTGGCGGGGCCGTTAGCCCATGCCAGCTCTCCTTCCGTGGAGACAATGAAGACCAGGCTCCTGAAATGCAAGTGCGTGCCTAGGACCCAGCTCGCACCATGGTTAGTCATCCGTGGCCTAGTGGTGTCGACGTAACGCGCAAAAGGCCCCTACCTGGCGCGCCAACTGTTGGTGTTTCAAATTCCACCGGCTAGTAAATTTGTGTATTGCGCGTTAGGCCCGGATGGTGTGCTAAGAGAACACGATGATTTATACTGGTTCGGGTCGAATGTCCCTACGTCCAGTTTTGGGTTGCTCGTGTTACCAGCACTGTATTTGTAGTAGGGGGTTACAAACGGTCGAGAGAGGGAAAGGCTCCCAAGTCTCTGAGGTTCGAGTGTCCGAGGTGGTTTACTGCTCGGTTGTTGAGTGTGTGCTTGTTGTTGAGGTGAGATGTGTGTAATCGAGCCGTCCCTTTGACTGGAGCCCTGCCTCCCCTTTTATAGACCAAGGGGAGAGAGCAGTTTTATCGAGCCAGAGGGATAAAAAACAAGGAGAAGAAGAAAGAGAAAAAGGCTTCCGGGGCAGCGTCGTTCTCCTCTTCGCGTGGATCCCGCCGACCCTGTAGACTATGGCGGTGGTGGCATCATGCCGGAGTCCTGTCCCCCACTCCATCCGAGTGGACGAAATAGTCAATGAGTCCCCTGATAGAGACCAATCGGGGCTTTGCTATCGCCCACCACACTGTTCAAGGCCTGCTGCGTCGGACAGCCTGAACAGTGCTCGCCTGGTATGGCAGATGTCATAGAACCGACCAATCTTATAAGAGCACAAGTATAATGGCAACCACCGAAGCAGTCACACTATCACACTTGAGCCCATATAAAACCCGGTAGTCCGTCGAGTGTCACGAAGGACCTCGAAATTCAACCAACATACAACCAAGATCGTACATAATTCAACAGACATGCCATACGTTACATAAAGTTCACAAATATCTCAAAGTACATCGGAGTTAAACTGAGTTATTACAACACGAGTTTGAATTAAAGTAGCGGAAGCAACGTAGTTTTAAAACCCTGACACACACTGAGTTTTAATACAAGCCAGTTCATGATCAAGTCCACAAAAGCACTTAGATAAGTAATATGAAAAGCTTTGCCCGTTAGCCTTACTCATCATCCACAGCGGGATGGAGACAACTCTTGCAATAGCCATGATACACATTGCTATCTGCAACAAGTAGGAGATAAACCCTGAGTACGAGAATATACTCAGCTAGACTCCCGAGGAATTGCGCAAACAACTGCTCAGCCGCACGTGGAGGAGGTGGTGGTGGCATCGGTGCACGTTCATCCTCGTTTCCATGGCTACCACCACTACCAGATCCTCTACGGGTGTTCATCGGCATCTGCATGTTTTCGGCAAATGGTAATTATTAGATGATGTTGTAAACAATTGCAGAAGAATCTTGTACTCACGCCATATTGAATTACTGGAGAGAATAAATTCATGCAATAAAACAGAGGCACAATAATCTATTTTCACAACACAACATCACTAATTATATTACTTTGCATCATTGCAACATGTTCGCGTTCGAGCCAAATTTGCCAGCATAACAAGACTGGACTTTTCCACATCGCTTGGGGTATGGTCCGACATAGCCCACAAAGTTTTAACATACCACCAGGTCACAACAACTAACACTGGATTACATGTCCGTACATAAGGTTACAAACGATACATCTGACCATTAACGAGTCATAAAAGCTACTCTACTCGTCAAAGTCATCGTCGATGCCTGACACGTTACCACCTTCATCATCACTCTCGTCTATAGGCACGAGCTCCTCTGGCTCTTCTTCTTCCTCATCTAACTCCATATCATCATCTGCTACTATCACTGCTGGGTCAATCTCAGCCGCTCCTGGAAGAGGGATAGGGTTGATGATGTTATTCAGGCGATGGACATCATGCTGCAGCTCCATGATAGTGTTCTGAGCATGCTGGATGTGACGCCTGTATTCCTCCTCTCTATATCCTAAGTCAGCTGCCTGACGACCAGCTAAGGTCCAGTTTAGTTCCAGAAAATTTTGCCAAATTTTTTAGATTTTCCGTCACATCGAATCTTTGGACGCATGCATGAAGCATTAAATATAAATAAAAAATAAAACTAATTACACAGTTTAGACGAAATTCACGAGACGAATCTTTTAAGCCTAATTAAATTATGATTGGACACTAATTATCAAATAACAACGAAAAGTGCTACCGTGCATTTTGCAAAAAATTTCTCCATCTAAACATGCCCGAAGTCCATAGTCCTGGTCCTTGCTGCCTCAGACGCTTCTGCACGTTGGTTGGCCGCATCCCTTTGTTGACCAGCCTGCCTCATGAGAACATGTGCTTCTCGGGCTGCCTCTTGTGCTGCGTTTCTGTCAGCTATAGAATATTCCAGCTGTGTTGGGAGGGTTCCCAATGCTGCCTGAGCTTCTGCTGCCTTCCCTGGCTGACTTCCTGTGCCTACGCATACGCCTGCTCAACTGAGGGGCGGTTTAGTTGCCAAAAATTTTTACGCAGTATCTATCACATCAAATCTTATGGCACATGCATGGAGTACTAAATATAGATGAAAAAAAACTAATTGCACAGTTGGGTGAGAAATTGCGAGATAAAACTTTCGAACCTAATTAGTCCATAATTAGACACTAATTGCCAAATACAAACGAAAGTGCTACAGTAGCCAAAACCCAAAAATTTTGGATCTAAACGCGCCCTGATCTCTTGTGACTTCAGCTTGCTTGAGCTGGTCCACATAGGTGTGATACGAGTCCTCTCGTGCATGAAAAGTCTTCATGACGGCGAACATCGCACTCATAGCTGAACCTGAGCTCTCGGCTCGCTCAGTGCAATTCCGTCAGAGTGGGCATTTGGTTTAAACCGACGAATCGGTTCGGTTTGTTCGGTTGCTGTAAACTTCGGTTTCCACAGATCAACAACCGATCGGTTTGCCATAGAATCAAAAACCGATGAGTTCGGTGTCGGTTTCGTCGGTTCGGTTTTTCGGTTCCACCGAACCAACCGAGGCGAGCACAGAGGAACAAATCAACAGAGAGAACGGAGAATGGGAGAAGAACAAATCGACAAGGAAAGGTCGCAGATGCCGCACGCTCCGCTGCCCACATCGGCGAAATCCTGCTCGGCGCTCTCGGCTTCGAGCTCCGAGCTCTCCGATTCGCCTCCTAGGTGCCGTCGCCCGCCGCGCCGCTGCTCACGCCGCCACCGATTCGCCTAGCCTAGCGAGCTGCTGCCGTCGGCCTCGACTACTGATTCACCGGAAGCCGCCCACCGCTGCCGCGTGCCACCGCCACTCGCCGATGCGCACGCGCCGCCCGCAGCTGCTGCCGGAGCCGATGCGCGGTTTCCCCCAGCAGCCGCTGCCGCCCCGATGCGCGCTCACCGACCGGCCGCAGTAGCCGCCGTAGCTAGGATGCGAGCAGGCCGCCGCTGGGAAGTGTGCGACCCACCGCCGTCGTGCGCGCGGTCACGCCTTGCGCGAGCTCCCGCCGCCACTGTGCCGCTGGGAGCCTGGGATTGGGATGGGATACAGGATAGGTAGGATTAGGGTTTGGTGGTCTGGTGGGTGACTGGGTGGAGTATTTATTTGGGGCGCTAGTTGGGCCGAAGGATAGAAGGGAGGGCGTCAGCGATTGTTTCTGGCTTTCTGCGATTCAGGCATCCTACGATGCAAACCTCGGTTGTTTGGTTCGGTTCGACGCAGGAACCGAAGCCAACACCGATCACCGAACTGTCTGAAAGCAGAAACCGAAACCGAACCGAAAAACCGAGAATTTGGTTCGGTTTTGGTTCGGTTCGGTGTTCGGTTTTCGGTGGAAATGTGCCCAGGCTGACAATTCCGCACCAAAGGACTGGCATCATTCTGCATCCAAACACTTGCATCCGGGTCCACTAGAGGAAAAGACCCTGCTGCACTGTTGTCTAGGACATCACCATACCTTCGGCGAATTTGGTTCAGCACGTCCAAAGCTACAACCTGTGCTCCTTCCCAAGGACTCCTACTCTCTGTCTCGGTAGTCCACTCCCGCCAAACTGGTGCATGGATGCGGGCTGGAATAGTCAGCTTCACTCTGTACCAGCGAGACTGTCCAATGCGTCCCTGGGTCCAAGTGTAGCGAGGGGTTCTGTGTAACCCACATGGTGTAACACCCTCCAAAGCAGAGTGGGAGTGCCAAAGGTGTTCAAAAACACATCGCTCTGCTCTGGGGCTCTAGGTGCTGCCATCTGTAGCAAAAGGTGCGACCCTCGTGAGAAAAGATTTTTATATAGATAAATTACTTTACGGGACAAGGTTTATAAGGGAGATAGAAATGCAATAAAGTAGATGTATGGATGATCATGATGCATGCACGTTCTGTACGTCCTCACAAACTTAGGAAAAACCTTAAATTTCTAGCGATATACACGGTGGCATACATACGTTCTCTCCATATAAACGTAACTAAACGAGTTACACGTATTCGCTGTTAGCGTACCTACAGAAGAATGCATTTCAGCCCAATCCCCACATGATATACATACAGGAATGGAAAAGCTAAATACCTCCACATATATACACCCTGCGTATATATGCTTTGTATCAACGCTACCCGATAAATGAATGCAACCCATAATTAAATACTTTCATATATATGTGAAACACATATATACTTTAGTATCAAAGCTAGCTCTTCCCTTAGACTGTAATTACCATCCGGTCCTGCTCTCCCAGCTCACATTCTTACCTGGGCGTAGGTGCGACGTTGCATAAAGTAAAACAATTTATAATGTAAATAATAAACCCCCAAGTTAGTCTTACTTTAAGCCACCTAAGGTCCTTAATTGGGCATATAGGAACTGATCACTAGCACACTAGATTCAAATTATTAGATTTGAACACACCTATATATAGCTATAAGGTACCAAAACTATTTTTGTAACTCAAAAACTCTTGTTTTTAAATACACATACGACAAGAATGTTGAATCTTGCTCCGATGCCAGCTGTCACAGAACCGACCAATCTTATAAGAGCACAAGTATAATGGCAACCACCGAAGCAGTCACACTATCACACTTGAGCCCATATAAAACCCGGTAGTCCGTCGAGTGTAACGAAGGACCTCAAAATTCAACCAACATACAACCAAGATCGTACATGATTCAACAGACATGCCATACGTTACATAAAGTTCACAAATATCTCAAAGTACATCGGAGTTAAACTGAGTTATTACAACACGAGTTTGAATTAAAGTAGCGGAAGCAACGTAGTTTTAAAACCCTTACACACACTGAGTTTTAATACAGGACAGTTCATGATCAAGTCCACAAAAGCACTTAGATAAGTAATATGAAAAGCTTTGCCCATCAGCCTTACTCATCATCCACAGCGGGATGGAGACAACTCTTGCAATAGCCATGATACACATTGCCATCTACAACAAGTGAGAGATAAACCCTAAGTACAAGAATGTACTCAGCTAGACTTACCCGTCATAAACTAGAAATAAATTGACTCCAAGGGTTATGCAAGGCTTATAAGTAGAGCTGGTATGACAACATTTTGCATAAAAACCCATTAATTAAACTATCCATTGATAATTGGACCTCCATTTAATTATAGCTATTAATCTAGATTAGCAACTAATCTTGTGCCAAACATGTTGTATATATAAATGTATCATCACAATAGTAACCATAGCCATTTATTGTAACATCATTATCATAACCATATCTTTTTCCATTGCTTACTACGATGATGACGACACAGTCAAGTTTCTCACTATCCGGGAGAGACGGCGATTCGAATCGATTCCAACTCAGCTGAGGGGGTATTCCTAACACAAACCCACACTTCCCCCGTCGGGGTCGCGTCGGATCACCTTTGGTACAACTCAGGTGTCCGTGGGACCGATCAGTGCTGTAAGCCTCAGGACTGACGGTAGTACCAGGTTGCTCAAGCCATAAGCCTACCCACGGTCCCGGACCAGGTCGCTCAAGTTGTATGCTTGCCCACGGTCTAGAATGCCGCTCCCGCTTGGTGTGCTACTAGACCAGATCGGTCACCGGCCTGAGGTGAGCTACTCGGCTTCGCGGTCGGAACGAGTTATCCGGCCAGCTAAGTGAGAGGCATACGTTCAAAATGACCGTGTGGCCGCCAACGATGCGGTCCTTAAACGACACAGGAGGAAATAGAACACGCAAACAAGACCTCCATGCCTTGTTGCTCTCCAAACACCAGATCCCGCCCGGTCTTCATTTGTTCATTACCTCATGGTTATATTCCACAATAGCTGAGATGGCTAACCATGGTAAGTATCCACCTATATCTCGTAGGTGACAGGAAATCACGTGACTTCTACCGTAGTTAAGCATAGCTAAGCATCTATTCGATCCTGGACCTACATAGGATTCAGGGTATATTTCTGTGGACAAGGATATCATATGCATCAAGGGTTTCCATTCAACTCCTATCACCTAATGCATCAAACATAAAGGACTCAAATTTAAATTTATAAAACATAGGAGACTTAGAATGCTCCGGGGCTTGCCTTTGATGAAACTAGCTGGCTGATGATCCGGGCACTCGGGTAGATCTTTTGGATACTGTTCTCCTTCTTCTGGAGTCTCCTGCTGGATCTCTACCGGGATCTCCTCTCCGATTGTTTCGAATTCCAAGAGAGTCACTCCTTCTGGTGAGCCTATATGTATGAATATGCACCAATGAGTATCATGAGTGCATAAGAGATGATAGGATATGATAGGATGATATGCATGAACATGGTTATCTTATGATGTATAACAAGTTAACATCCGTTGACCGAGTAGGTGCATATCTCTTCTATAACAAGAAACATACACTCACCACGTTTAAGCAACCTAAGATATAGTTGTTCATCATCAGTAAGAGGCCTAAAACCTGCAACTAACAACTAACCTTAATTAGCCTAAACATCTAAATTATCATATCAACTCATATTAAGCAAACAAACTATTCACTGCATTCAAGGCTGCAGACAGCAGCTGCTAGTTTATCCTATAACTGGAGTTGTACTAACCCAAAAGACATGAAACAAGACAATCTGGAAAGCTTATAAAATTATCTACAACTTCTTCATAAACATCTCCAGAGGATTCCAAAGTTATCAAAGGTAAACAGTTCAATGTTTCAGATCTGTTCAGAAACAAATAGTTTTGTAAACTAACTTCTATTAACTGCAACTTTCAAACCAGCAAGCCTATTTCCATGAAAATTTAACACAAGCAAGATAATGAAGTTATCTTCAACTTTGTTATTAACAACATTTACAGAAAACATCATCTTAAACATGTATCAAGGCATATATAGATATTGCTACCAAAATACCATTAAATAAGGATTTGTTTGAGCAATATAAGCTAGTACAGTGAAAAGTGTCAAACAACAGATTTAATATTTTTCTTGCATCTATTATAACACCATAATACTGTACAAAATTTGTGGCCTTGTTAAAATTGTATTTATACCCTATTTAAAATACCAAAAGCTAGCAATTAAACAAGATTAAATAATAGGACAATATTCAAAACATGATTACTGTAGGTTTAATATTTTTCTTAGCTAGAGAATATCAATACAAGACCAACAAAACTGAAATTATCATTTTATCAATTTTCTAGCTCAAGTTATGCATTTAACAAGCCTTAAAACAATTAAAAACCTTATTTCTTGCTACATTTAATTCATGCAGAAAATCATTTCAAACAGTAAATATTATATTTTTAATAAAAACTAGACTTCAAGATTGAACAAACAAAACTTGATTCACTCCATTTGGATATTCCTAGCTCAAGTTATAAATTATCAAAGTTAAGCATGTAAATAGCATTTTCTGTTTTTTTAAGAAAAGAAAAACAACACTGTTACCCTAACCGGCTGAACAGACCCGGTTCATAGACCGCTCAGAGGCTGACTCGTGGGCCCCATAGTCAAACTGACCCCACATGTCAGTGATACCACGACGGTGTCGATTTTGACCGGCGAGAGCTCGCCGTCGGCGAGGTCTCCGGTGAAATCAACACCACCAACGTGTTCCTCTCTTCCTCCCACGTCGACCGAGCTAGTTGGTTGAAGCTAAAACACATCGAAAAGGGCTCGTTGTCGTCCATGGTGGCACGGCGGCGCTGCACAGAGCTACGCCGGCCATCTCCGGCCACAGCAAGACCAACGGATAAGCGCTAAAGCTTAACGGTGCCACTGCGAAGCTAACTAGACTAGCTAGGGCTACGGTGAAGCAAGGATGAGCTCGGCCACTTGCATGTCACTGCGGCGGCGCACAGAGCACGGCGGCGCTCGTCTCGTTCCGATGCAACGGCGACGAGACAGAGGTCTACGCTTTGCCTAGAACTAGATCTAGGACTCTTAACCCTAAGACGTTAAGTGACGCTGGAAGAAGAAGACGGAGCTAGGGAATAGGGAGCTCGCGGCCATGGCGGACATGGCAACCACGCGCTGAGCTACAGCTCGTTCCCATGCAAGCGATGCAGTAGAGGTTATACTGTTAACATGAGAAGCATCTACGGCTAGGGAGTAGGCTGGACCAAGGGTAAGAAAAGGCTAGAAGGCGGCGATTAACGTTGGCCACGGTGAGCTCGAAGCTCGGCTCGGTGCCAGTCATGGCGGCGGCGACGGCGAAGAGCAATGCCACTTTACCTTGGCTCGGTTGGTGAAATTGGTGGCTCGGGATGGTAGAAGGTGTGACGGTGGAGCTACGGCCGGGGTGAATCGACCGGTGAAGCTTCAACAGCGCCGTGAGGCTACGGCGGAGCTCGGCTGCGCTCGGGCAAGAGCAGAGAGGGTGAGTGAGGGCGAGAGAGAGCGAGTGGCGCGTGAGGGAGGTGAGTGGCGTCTTGACAAGCGCTGCTGCCTACGCTGGCTGGGCAAAGCCGGCATACGGCCGCCACGCGGCGCGCCTGGCCTGGCGTCGGTCGGCCACTGAAGACGGCGTCGGCGTCCATTCAGTGTTGAACAGGCTAACTGAAACCCGATTTTGGTCAGCGATTATCTCCTAATCCAGTTGGTTAAACATTCAACCAACTGCATGTTTGGATAGAGCTACAAGAGTGCTCCAACATTGCTTACATGATCTTGAACTGATTCGGCTTGTATTTCAAACTATAGAGCTCCAAAGTCATATACTTTGAAACTGAAAAACCAGTTCAACACTTAGCCAAATTTGAGTTCCAAAATTTCCACCCCAATCTGCCTTGTGGGTCTTAATTGAGCATGTTAGGGGCTTAATCATGCTTTGACCATTAAACAAAGTTTGTTCCTTATAAAATTTGCTACAACTTTGCTTAAGAGTGCACATCCATGCAAAGCTTCTAGCTTAGGGTCTTTGTTTAGTCAAACAAAAACACTTCTAGGGTCACTTCTAGTCAACCATCACTTAGAAGCTTAATTAAGCAAGATCATTAACATGAACATTGTTCCATTTTGCATCCTAAGTGATTCTAGGTTGGTTTAGTGACCATTCATCACAAACACTTGAATTATCAAGCATGACCATTAAGCATAATTAACATTTCATGGAATTTCAAACAACTAGCAAGGTGATATTTCATGTGATGATGATGAAGCCATGCATTATGCTCATGATTATGCAAAATGTAAGTGCCCAATGCAATGCTTAACACTAGGGTGTTACAGCAGAAAGTGGCGCCTATAATACTGTGGCAAGTCGGTGCCGCACAGTGTTCTCTCGGTATGGCGGATAACGGCGCCTACAACACTATTGCAAGTTGGTGCCGCATAGTATATGCGCAGAGCGTATGGCAGGGTACGGACTTGGTATTGCGGTTGACCTTCGTGCCTTTGGGATTGAGATGGAGCTCGTGCCTTCGGGATTGAGGCGGAGTTCGTGCTCCTGGGGTCGGACAAGGTGGAGACCACGCCCTCGGGATCAGACGAGTCGAAACTTATGTCCTCGGGGTCGGACGAGTCGGAACTCACGCCCTCGGGGTTGAATGAGTTGGGGCCGGCACCCTCGGGGTCGAACGAGTCGGAACTCGTGCCCTCGGGGTCGGATGAGTTGGAACTCGTGCCCTCGGGGTCGGACGAGTCGAAACTCGTGCCCTCGGGGTCGGACGGGCTGTAGCTTTCGTCCTTAACCGTTCGGGTGAGTTCGGGGTTTGTTCGCCAAGCCCCTCGCGTCGGGTACCCCTGATATTGATACCTGCCAACATGTATCGTAAATATGTATTCACTTTATTGTAAATCTTCTCTACTATAATGGACCAGTCGAAATTATACTAGGTCCTCCCACGAAAACGTCTCTCGCTGAGAGCCTCCAACCATTGCGCACCTAGAAAAATACATACACCAATTCAGCATCATTAAAATCAAGAGTTAATTAAATATCTTAACCAAATCCGAGGGCCACAATTCGACATGGGATACCAGGCTTCTCACCACCCCCATGCCGCCGCCGTGCCCGCGCCCCGCCACGGTTCGATTCCTGTTCCTTGCATCTTCTCTTTTTTTTCCCGAAACATCATCCTCTCCGCCGCCTCCTGGTTCCCGGCGACGGCGACCTCCACCCCTTCTTCTCTCCCGGCTCCCTGGCTGTCCACCCCATTCTTCCCCGGCGCTCCTCCCCGGCGGCCGGAGTCGCAGCCGCGGCCGGCTAGGCCGACACCGTGGCTGGCCCCGCGGCTCCCCGGGCCGTCTCCTTGGCTGGGGGCGCTGCCGTCGTGGTGCGGCCGCCGAGGGTGCTCTTTGCGGGGTAGGTACGAAGAAAGGAGCAGCAGCAATCTATGCCCATGGCCCTCTCGAGCTCGCTCCGTGCCCTGGTGGCCCTGATCCCGCCGGCCCTCCCTTCCGCTTGCCCGAGCGGGGCTGCGGCACCGGAACCCCGCGCGTGGGGTCGGCCGAGGAGAGGGGCGGGGGTCTTGGCGTTGGCCCCGGCGCTGCCGTCGGACACGCGCAGTGGCTGGAGCGGCTGCCGGAGAAGAAGCCGCTGTACACGCAGTCACGCACAGCCTGCCGTGCATCGAGGCGTGGCTGCGCAGCCTCGGGTTCACGCAGTCCCGCGACGACCCCGCCGTCTAGGTCGCCGAGAAGCCGCTCTGGCACGCGCGTCTGTACAAGCACGTTGTAACTAGTTCAGCTAGGGTTTCAGCATATTTTGTTCAGGAGGAATGAAGGACTGCTCATCTGATAGTTCTGAAGATTCTTCATCATCTTATTCCTTTCAGATACTGTCTGAATTACAAGAATTAACAGTCATCAAATCACTGTTAAAATATGAATCCTTGCTCGATTACTCAGTTGTATAATATATTATTTGAAGGCAAAATTGCTAATGCTATCTTCAACTAGGTACTTGAAAAGCGGCCCTGGAAATCTTGAGAAGGATGAGGAGAGGAGGTTCAGCTATGCCTGAAGCAGAGAAGACATCGAGAACTCAATACTTGGAGGACCTTAATACACAACCAAGGGGCTCAGAGTTAGGATTTGCTTAGCCTTATAAATGATTTTTTTTTAAATAGGTATGGATTTTATTTTTATTTTTATGCTCAATATGCCTTCTGTATGAATTTTTTGCTGTTCAGAAACATGTGAATCATTGCAGCTAAACTTGAAACTTTTCAGGCCTCTGGTCTATGTCTGGCAATACAGATATTCATTTGTTTCTTTCATTTAGTCAGCATTTGTGACTCACAAAGATGGTTTGTCCTCTCATACCAACCAGGTATAAAACAGAAAGGTAGACATTTCTGTGTGAGTCTGGTCATATCATATCTGTTTCTCTTATTTTCAGATATAATCATTGACATTGCCTCTTTTTTTGTCCAGGGCAATGGTTTCCAGTTGCTCAAGTTGTAGAGCTGTGCACGAATCACATCCAATCTGTATCAAATGACCAAACTCATGAAATCGTTGTGTTTCTGCATCAGTCTGATGACTTGTTGAAGCATATGGACACTTTTAATAATGTTGTATCTTTAAAGTCACGGAGAGGCCGTTTTTTGCACCTGTCCCAAATGGAAAATTTGATAGCCAATCAAATCCTTCGAGGTATTCAATTTCTAACTAATCAAAATCTAAATATTCGTACTTATTTGTTCCCATTTATTCACTGCATATCTCTATTTTTTTGCTGCTGCCACCTTTAGGCAATAAGCACCAACTTGGATAATCATCAGAGCAACAAAACACTGCTCCTTTGTTTTTAATCTCTGGTGCAAACAGCAAGTGTTGGAACACGCATATATTCTTTGATCTGTGATGGAAATCCAGGCCCAAGAGGGAGAGGGAAGAGAGTGGGAGACCGGCTGGGCTGGTGGGCTTGTCGCGGGGACTGGGCCCGGAACGGCCGTGCTGAACTGCTGAAGGGAGAGGTGGGGAGGCCAGGCTCGTGCGTAGAAAAATACCATCTTTTGACTTTTACCGTAACGTTAGCACGGGCATACTAAGTGAACAATTTGGTGGTTGAGCAGCTGTGATTTTCGTAAAAGCCATTTGGTTGTATGGTAATTAGTGGAGTTGTTGTTCAAATAGGAAAACATCGGGATGTAATTTTAGAGAGTACCAGTTTGTGAAAAAAAAATTCCTGTAGCGAGGCATAATATTCTTCTTTTTTGTTTTTGAAGATATTTAAGTCAAAGTTACTAAAAAAGGATTTCCAATTGGTTTGCATTGTGATGTGTTCAGCTATAATGGCCAAGTCTTACGCAGGGAACCATCTTTTGGTTATTTTAGTTTGCATATATTTCAGTTCTAATTTGTATATTCCTGAATGTTGCCCTGGCGTTAGCACAGATAGTATACTAGTTAGTATAAAAATTATCGTAAATCAAAGTGGCTATAGAATAAGTTATTCTATAGATAGCCAGGATTAGCCTATATATATAAATATAAATAAAGGGTGAGTTTTCGCTACTCACGTGTAGCTACTCCCTTTTATATTAATGGGTTATCGGATCTGATTACTAGTTATTTAACTAAATATTAAAATATCAATTATCCGTCGTGACCTTGCCTTGATTTATGGTGGATAGTTAAAATATGTAACAAACTTCTGTTCGGATGTCCATCACGATTAAAATGAATATTTGCGTGTACTATAATTTAATACTAGTATATGTCCATACAAGCCGGTTCCCAGAGTATGAGTGCATACTTTGCTAAGTGTTTTGTACGGAAGTATTAGTATGTGTATGCCGTAGGTACATACGTACTTGAATTTTGCACATGTCTTTACATGTGCTTTAGGAGTATTTCCACGTTCACTAATCCAGTACTTACATACTTTTTGTCAAGGGAGTATATATATATACTTTATGACAAGGGAGTATATATATGTATATTTTCTTAAAAAAAAACAGTTTGTATGTATACATACATTTTTGATATATAGGAGTACGTGTGCATACCAAAGGGGTCATATATACTCCTCTTGACTACCCAGAAGACAACGTATACGAAGGGAGTATGTATACATACTTTTTTCTCGAACGTGTATGTATACATACTATTTTGAGAAGATTAGAAGAGAGTATGTATATGTACAATCAATGGGGTACATTTTTTTTTCTTTAGTAGACTAGAAGAGAATATGTATATATATCAATTGGGGGTATGTGTACATACTACAGAAGGTTAAAAAGACATATAATACTAGTACACGTGCAGGCACATAGCATTTCGAACTTATAACTAAATGCACGTCATTGTAGCAAATTCACGACATACATTACTCTTGACTGTGGAGGCTAGCACTGAAGCGTCGTTGTTTCAGAAGCCAGATAAGAGCCAGATAAGTACAAATTCAGTCTATCTAAACTCTGAACTTGCTACTTCACCGTGCCATGCTCATCCCTCATATAATCGACCCTTTCCTGAACATCATGATTCCAAACCAATCAGAAAAAATGTTGTCAGATGTCCAAGAAAATTTTGAAGACATATCTCTTATGCAGGCTTTTCTTGTACTACGATCTGAAAAAAGTATCAAGTTATACTATATATGAAAATTATCAAATGGTACTCTGATGAAGAAAAGTATCCAAACATACAGCCTGTTCGGGAGGCCGTATCGTATCGTGGATTATTTACTGCTGGCTGGTTTGGTGTGAGAGAAAAACACTGTTCCCGGCTAGAAATTTACGATCGTTTACGAGCAAGCGAACAGGCTGTCTTATCTGAAAAAGGTATCTAAACATACTATTATCTGAAAAATAGTATCTAAGCATACTCTTAAACTTGATTATTGATTCTAATAAAAAAATATGAAGACACATCAGTTCTGATTTATTATATGATAAATAAGAGGCAGGTCGGAATGTGATTTTCTATCTGGTCGTCAGGAGAATGAAGGAACAGAGCTAATGCCGAAACTGGAAATTCAAGAATCCTTGTAGGTGCCGATGAATTAGATCATCCTTGAGGTATTAGTGTAGCAAATCATACCATGGTTACACCCATGCGTGTACATTCACTTTGGGTGAAAACTTGAGATCACAACATATATATACCTGATGGATCTACAGTGCCTTTCATTGGAAAAATAAAGAGCACTAATACGGATCAGGTGCAGTCATACGCATATATTTTTGTGATCCAATGACGTAACTGAATGAAGATCAGATCGATCACACCTGTTCACTCGATCTATGGGATTTAATTGATAGAACAAGAGTCCAAATTAGACATTTGGTGGAAGCGGTAGCGAGATACTACCGCCCATCTACGTATCTGGTAGCTGCAAGGAGATTAGGATTAGAGTCATCAATAAACAAATGAATCTATTAGGAGAGTTTCTCTCTATAGTACCTGGATTGCACAAACGGATGGAACATCTCATCAAGATCTTCGATGGTACGCCAACAGCAGCGCCGCGGACGTCTAGAACCAGCGAAGCCGCCGCCGCCGCCGGATGTGTCTCGTGGATGACGCCGCAAATAATGACTACCCAATTTTCTAATATATCAATTAAATTAATGGGTCTATTTATTGAACCCGCTAACTAACTAGGCTCCACATCATACGTGTGGAAAGAGATTTCACAGCTGCATCTAGACGGGAGTAGCTACTCGTGAGAGTAGAAAGGAATTTCCATATATATATATATATATATATATATCTCGAAAAGAACAGCATAACTGAGGAAGCACGAAGAGTCCTAGTCCGTTAGTAACAGAAGCCAGCGGCAGTGCTTATATAGTGTTTACATTACCTCCGAGGCTAGGTCGATCCCGATGGTGAAACCCAGCTAAGCTACTGTCTGTCTTTTCCTTTCGCATAACAAAGGAAGGAGGGGACGGTGCCTTTTATTGGCAAGCTGCTCCTGCTGCATTGGCTTAAATGTTCTCCCGAGTCGTCAATTCGTCTTATATCTAATGCTTTGTTAAAAGGGCACTAACTCGAGAATAAGCCTTCCTCTTCTTTTCCACCCACCTTCCTCTCCTTTTCTAAGATAAGATAAGAATCTTTTCTTCTTTCAGAATTACTTTACGGATAGAGTTAATAAATTCCTTGCATAGTGGGATTTGATTTGATTTGGTTCCGCTCCATTCCATAAAACATAATTAACGAATATATTCTCATGTTTCTATTATCTTATCTAGTCCTTTTTTCACCAAATCAAACAAGATGGCCATGTCATCCAGCCTGAAACATGCTACGTTTAACATCCTTCTCTTCCCTCCCAATGATGACCATCATGCATCGTTGCAATGAATCAAGCACTGCCATTTTGTTTGTTGAGCAAACCCAATCATACAATGCATTTGTGCATCTCTCTTATGTGCACATTTTCAATCTGTTTGATCCATATGAGCCAAGAAGGAACAAGTTGCACACTGATATATCTAATTTTCCTTATGAATTATGAATTCGGGACACCCACCCCTTGTATGTCAATCAAAGAAGAAAAAGAAACAGAGCTTACAATACAGGGAAAAAGGGTCTTTCTTAAAATTTTGGCACAGGGCAAATTCTTCTTGAACTGTTTCCAATACAAATGAGCCATATATTCCAAATACAAGGGAAAAACCCTTGAATCAGGTTGTGTTTTGGCTAGGAAGAAATATGTTCAGAGACGAACAATCTTGCTGAAACATCAAGGCATTTCACTATTTTTTTAGAGGAACTATGGCAGGCGATTGCCAGCCTGAACATTATATTCAGATATGCCAAGTTCAAGGCATTTAACTATCGCTACCATTATTTGACCAAATAGCCTATGTTGGTATTAATTTTTTTCCCTTTTTGTTTAGGTGAGTCGTTTGAGAAGTGAAGGATATTATGGAGGTGTCCGGCTGCTAATGGCTATCTGTAAAGTTTTCTACAATCACTGTATTCAAAATAATATCAGTTTAAAAGTTGACAATTTTCACCTTATCGTATGGTACTAATATTCCTCGGCAGGTAACTAGTCGGAGTCCACTTCATTTGTTTCCCTCTTTTACTCGCATTACATATTGGCAGCTGTAGATTAATCCTTGCTATAGCATTTTCTTGGTATGCTGATGAGTTGGAGATTAAATGCATGTTATCTTGATTCTTTTTGTTCTGTAGGCTGGGTTGTCTGGTTTGAGTGCAATTGTTTGTGCTGCTCTAAGCTGCCTTCTTTACTTCTATGATGTCAGACATCTAATGAAAGTTGAAATGAGACCTAATCTAATTCTCAACGCTGAGAAAGAGCTTGGGATTGTTGCTGGACTTCAGGACCGAGTAGCACAGGTTTATGGGGGACTGGTTTATATGGTACGTGATACAAGCATTCATTATTGGCAGTATGGTTCTTGCAAACATACTTCTAGTCTACCTAGTGTGAACTCTGTTCATTAATGTAAGTTCTTGCATAAGTACTGCTGGATAGTTTGAACTCTGTTTGTTAATGCCTCAATTTCTGTATTACTCAGGATTTTAGCCAGGAGCATATGGACAAGCTGGGTCATGGCATATACGTGCCATTGGATGTCAATCTGCTTCCTCCTCTATACCTCATTTATGCAGAGAACCCCAGTGACTCTGGAAAGGTTCTTACTGAATTAAATCTATAATTACTGCAATTCATTATTTAATCTTGTCACATGCCACAGAACAATATTGAGATGTTTGAGTCCTGCTAATTGACTCCCATCAATGTTTTTTTTAACGTAGGTCCACAGCTCTGTTAGGCAAAGATGGCTTGATGGTGACGAGTTTATAATATCATGTATGAAGAAAGTAGCGCAGCTAGCGCTCGATGGCCACAAGGCTTTGCTGCAGAAGGATTATACTGAGCTAGTGAGGCTTATGAATAAGAATTTTGATCTGCGAAGGTAAGATTAATGTGTCTGCTTGAACGCATGCATGGTATGGCAAGTTGAGACAGAGTCATATGTGGTTTATTGGTTACGTGATTGTAAGGAGATGTTTGGGGATGATGTACTTGGTTCGGCGAACATAAAGATGGTGGAGGTGGCACGCAGCGTGGGCGCGTCATCCAAGTTCACTGGCAGCGGAGGCGCAGTGGTTGCGCTGTGCCCAGATGGTAAGGGCCTGTCTGATCCAGAGGTCTAAAGTTTAGTACTGTCACATCGGATATTTTGATGTTAATTAGAAATATTAAACATAGGTTAATTATAAAACTAATTACATAAATAAGGGCTAATTCGCGAGACGAATCTATTAAACCTAATTAGTCTATGATTTGACAATGTGGTGCTACAATAAACATATGCTGATGATGGATTAATTAGACTTAATAGATTCGTCTCTCCAATTAGCCACGGCTTCTATAATTAATTTTATAATTAACTCATGTTTAGTCATCTTAATTAGCATCCAAATATCGTGACAGGGCTAAACTTTAGCCCGTAGACAGCCCCTAATTCGCAGGTGGCGCATCTCCACAAGGCTTGCCAGGAGGCCGGCTTTGTAGTACAGCAGGTCAAAGTTGCTCCATCAGTGCTGACGGATGAGGAGCTGTCAAGCTTATTAGCTTCCTATACTAGTTGAACGATGAAAAAGTTAAACAAGACAAAACAGTTGTGCGATGTTCCTTCATTTGTGGTGTTTTGAAATGTGTGGTGGTGTTGGCTGTTTAGTTGATGCCTTGCCCTTGTATGATAGATGACGGCCAAGGCAATGCTATTGTTTTCAACAGTGAATAAATAGAAAAGTACTGCAAATTTTGTCTTGGTGCCCATGTGGATATGGTGTATATAAAACAACTGCTTGCTTGCATTGCATAATGGGACTGGGATTATTTATTGTTAATAGGTTATTAGAGGTGTGCGAAGAGGTTAATAGGTTATTAGAGGTGTGCGAAGAGGGCAGGGCACGGACCATGGAGATAGCTTACCTCGGCGTAATCGCGTTGGTTGCTGAAAGCTGATTTTGTGAGCTAGAACTATATATTGTCGCATGATGCGACATACAGTACTATATATGTTGACACCAAAATTTGGCAGGATTTATCAGCAGGTTCGGTTTTGGAGAGAGACGATTAATTAATGAAGAATCTACTAGAAGAGACCGGAATTAAGGAGAAACATGGAGGTCACGTAGACGGCAAGGACGGACTCTGTTAAAAAGGAAACTGCAGAGTTGTATCTTTTCGTGTAGTTTTATTTTCCAAATCACGGTACTGTAGACCATATTTGACTAGGTTTCTTTTTCAGCTCAGGGTATAAATATAAACCCCAGCTATTGTAATCAAATCAACCAATCAATACAATATTTTTTGGCTTCACGCCAAATACCTTAGGAGTAGGAGTAACCTAGATACCCGGCAAGTTCTTTGGTAGGTAGGGCTGCATCGGTTAAGTTCGATCTCCGGTTTGCCACGGTCTTTGTCATACAGGTACTCTAGGCTTTAATTACGGGCACATCGCTGTAATTTCGTCTAGTTTGCCTAGTTATCGATTTTATTATGTTTAGTAAGGCTGCATCTTATAACCTCTTGCTAAATTTAGTAAAATCAGTTATCTGACTAAATTAAGACATTATCGGCTCTTATCCTTTTAATCTGTCGTCTTATTGTCTTATCGCGTTGATCTAAAAATCTGACGACAGATTCTGTTTTATCAGCCGATTGTGTCTTAATTTTAGTCATTCATAACGTGTTTCTAATTCTCTGTTTTACTAGTAAATAGATTCATCGGCTTGCAAACTTTAGATTTATCATCTTGCTGCCAACGCTATATCGAATGACCCAATTGGTAGTGACGATAGGGTAGATTTTGCTAGTTAGTGGATTTCTTTATTAGGAAAATAAAGGATTATTAACACACTATGTCTCATCGGCTATAGGGTCGATGATTTGTGCTTCATTACCCGTAGCATGTTTTCAATACTTTATGAAAGCATCTAGGCCCCTAATGGGTTTCGGTGATTAATGACAACATAAGATTATTATGACTAATGTGTGTTTTGCATAAACCATTTGAGTTAGGTCACGATAATAGTGATTGTTTGGGCAATCAATGGATTTCATGCCCCTATTGTTGAAAATCATTTCAGTTTTCAAAGGATGGACAACAAGGCTAAGGATGGCTAGTTCTAAGTGTCGATTGACGTTGGATAGACACTTAGATTAGTTTAGGGCTTTGTTTTTCCTTTGGCCGTACTATAAAGGGGGGTATGAACTAGTAGCTTGACCTAGGTAAGTCTAATGGTTTAGGTGTGGTGCACACTTGTCAAACTTAGCACTAGGTAGCTCAAGGATAGCCCAAAGATCAGTTGGAACCAACTCCATTCAGAAAGAGATTCGAACTGGAAGTGTTTGGAGGTGTTTTGGTTGCACCGGACGCTGCCCCCTGGCACTGGACGCGTCCGGTCAGTGGTGGGGGTCAGCAGTAATGCACCGGACGCTGGTCCACCCAGGACCGGACGCGCTCGGTCAGTGGACAGCAGTGCTAGAGTTGACCGGACGCTGGCACCGTCGCATTCGGTCGCTCACTGTGCCTAGGGTTTGCTAAACCCCGTGGCACCGGACGCTGGACCGAACGCGTCTGTTCAGTGCGTCCGGTGCAACTCAGAGAGGGTTTTTCAGGCTACTTCTTGGACCGGACGCTGTCAGGGTCCGGTCACTTAGCCGTTGGCTGACGTGTACTAGCCGTTGAAAACGCACCGGACGCGTCTAGTGCTCCGAACAGTCGCGTCCGATGCGTGTACAAAAACTCAGCCCGAACCCCAACGGGTATATTGGTTGGTGGGGGTTATAAATACCCCTCCACCTCCTCCTTTATACCTCTCTTGCTCATTTGATCAGCTGA
Source organism: Miscanthus lutarioriparius (assembly GCA_904845875.1). Classification (NCBI taxonomy): domain Eukaryota; kingdom Viridiplantae; phylum Streptophyta; class Magnoliopsida; order Poales; family Poaceae; genus Miscanthus; species Miscanthus lutarioriparius. Next base: position 61,209,588 of record CAJGYO010000015.1, read on the forward strand.
GGCATCCATTGGAGTTCTTGTGAGAGCAAGTGCCTAGTGAGGAGATTGTGATTTGTTAATCCAAGATTAAGGACCTCATTAGTGTCTAGGGAGTAGCAAGTGTGCATCCACCGATCTCATTAGACTTGCTTAGCTCAAGTGAGAGTTTGTGCTTGTTACTCTTGGTGATCGACATCACCTAGACGGTTTGGTGGTGATTGGGAGCTTGTTGATCATCCGGTGGAGCTTGTGGATGACCCAACTCATATTGTGAGCGGTTGTGGGCGATTCACCATGTCAGAGTGGCGAAGAATCAGCTCGTAGAGAGCACTTAATCCTTGCACAGATCAAGGGGGAGCGATACCCTTGCGCGGGTGCTCCAACGAGGACTAGTGGGGAGTGCCGACTCTCTGATACCTCGGCAAAACGTCGCCGAGTCCATTCCTTCTCTTTACTTTACGCATTTACTTTGAGCAATTCATTTCATGTCTTTATATTCCTAGAATTGCCATGCTAGAGTAGGAATTGGAAACTAGGGTGTAAAACTTTTGTGCGAATAGATCATTAGAACACACAATTAGGCACTAGGGGTGAAGTGGGCCAAGTTTAGGCTTTAATTATTGCAAGAATTTTAGAGAAGCCCAATTCACCCCCCTCTTAGGCATCTTGATCCTTTCAATTGGTATCAGAGCTAAGTGCTCTTAAATTAGGCTTAACCGCCTAGAGCAATATGTCTAACGGGGATGGACCCCCTCCCTTCTTCGAGAGAGATGATTTTCCTTATTGGAAAATCTGCATGGAGCCATACCTAGAGACCATAGATGTTGGAGTGCTTAGAGCCGCCACACAAGGCTTTCCAAAACCTAAGGATCCTGGTAACCTTGTTGGTGATGAGGTTCACTATGAACAATAGAATGCAAAGGCCAAAAACACCCTCTTTAGAGGTCTTTGCAAGAATGTGTTTAACCGTGTCTGGAACCACAAAGACTCCCATGCACTATGGTCTGACATTTGTGCGCTCCATGAGGGAACCAAGAGTGAGCGTGAGGAACGCTATCATCTTGTTATGAAAAAACTTAATTCTTTTGAGATGCTTCCTAATGAAAGTGCTAATGAGATGTATTCACGTTTGAATGTGCTTGTAGAGGAAGTCAATGGGCTTGGACTCACTCAATTGCAACCATCCGATGTTGTAAGAAAGATCTTGAGTGTGCTTCCCATTGACAAGTATGGGCATATTGTGACTGTGCTTCACCAAGGTGATCTTTTCACGTCTACACCGACACAAATATTGGGAAAGATCAATGCGTATGAGATGTACATGCACATCACTCTACAAGATGGCACCTCTTTATCCACCAAGAAGAAAGACTTGGCTTTCAAGGCAAGTCAAGAGAAGAAGGGCAAATCCAAAGTGGTCCTTGAAAGCTCAAGTGAAGATGATGATGACACCAACATTGCTCTCATGGTGAGGAAGACCACCAAGATGCTTAAGAAGCTCAACAAGAATGGTGTCAAGTTTGACTCCAAGAAGAAGAAATTCTTCACAAGTAGCAAGAGAAAGCCCATCTTCGAGATGGATTGCTACAATTGTGGTGATCTTGGTCATCTAACTCATCAATGTCCTAAGCCAAAGAAAGACAAGTTCAAGAAGAAGTATAAGGACAACAAAGATGACTCAAGTGATGAGGAGAAGACAAGAGACAAGCCATACAAGAAGAGAGATGGCAAGAAGAAGCCATACCACAAGAAGAAGAATGGCAAGGCCTACATTGTTGGTGATTGGCTCACCGACATTGAAACATCAAGTGGCTCATCCGGTGAAGAAAGTGATGATGAAAAAGAGAAGGTGGCCGCTCTTGTCATTGGGTCTTCACTTCCTCCACTGCCACCACCGCCATCATCCTCTACACACCTATGCCTTATGGCCAAGGGTGAACACAAGGTACAAAGTGATGATGATAGTAGTGGTAATGATAGTGGTAGCGATAGTGATGATGAATTTGAGGCACCTTCTTATGATGAGCTTGTTTCCTTGCTTAACAAATACTCTAAAATCATAAGAAAAACAAGGGCTAAAAGTAAAAAGCTAGAACTTGAGAATGAGTCGCTTTTAGCTAAATATGACATGGCACATAAAGCTAGTGATGAGCTTAGAGATGAAAACAAACTTGTGTCATCCACTCTCAAGGAGCTCAAAACTAACCTAAAAGAGCTTAAAGAAAAATATGATAAACTTGAGGTGATGCACAATGAGCTCAACACTAGATATAGCAAGCTAAAAGATGAATACACCACTCTCAAGGTCAATTATGATACCCATGTTATTGCTAATGAGTTCTTATCCAATGAAACACATGATGCTACTAACCATGTTGTTAAGATTGATATAGCTACATCATGTGATGACTTGATTGATGAGAACATTGAGCAAGGTTCTAGTTGCAAAGGCAAGCAAGTGGTGGTGGCCGATCACTATTGTAACACCCCGGGTGTTTAAATACTTAAAACAGGACATGTCATCATATGCATTGCAAGGCATTGGTCATATTGCAAATTTTGATATGCATTTACTAAAACAAGTTTAAAATTATGTTATGAGTGTTGAATTGAATTGTTTGAATTGAGTTCTAAGTTTGGTTTGAATTTGAATTTTCGGAAAACCCTGATTTCCAGTTATTTATTTTGACCCAAAAAACCTAATTCAAAATCAGAGCACATTTTGGGGTTGAGCCTTAAATCAAAGTTGTAGAGCTTGTCAAGTTATGCAAAGTTTGTTTTTGGAGTTTTCAAAGTTGTTTAGAAAAATTTGAAGTAATTTGAAAAGGCGTAATTCGTTAAATGTCCACTATTTGAATTCAAAAGTTCAATTCAAAATGTAGACCGAATTAGGGGTTGGTTATAAAAGCAAAGTTGTAGAACTTTTAATTTTGAACAACTTTTATTTTTGGAGATTTTTGAGTTGTTACAAAAATTTGGGAGTAATTTGAGTTTCAAACTGGATGGTAATTTTGTAAATACTGTGAACAGTGCTCGCCGCTGTTGCTACACCGGCGGTGATCTTCTTCAGCGTTCCAGGCTCACGCGTGGCCATCTTTGGCGTCGCGCTGGCGAAGGAAATGGAGTCGTGGTGGCTTCCTTGAGCTTCCTGGCCATCCTTTATAACCTGAGATGCCGTCGTCGTCGTTCCTTCTTCTTCTTTGTTTTCCCCGTCGTCCTTGCTCGTCTCCGGCGAGCTCCCACCGTCGTACCAGTGTCTCCACCATCGCAGCTAAGCGCTCAATATCTCCGCCTACGCCTTGTGCACCCAGCCAATCGGTCGTGGTCTTCTGACTTTGCCGAATCACGTCGTTCTTCACCTTTCTTCCTCGTGGCCGGCCGAACCACCGTCGAACTCGCCTCGCCATGGCCAGAGCTCCACGGTGCACCTCTGTCCTTGTGTTTGGTTGCTCCAGATTCGTCTTGATGCCGTGGTGCTTAATATCTTGTTGATTGCTCGTTTTGACCACCACAGCCACCGGAGCTTCGCCGTCATCGAAGTTTGCTCCGCCATGATCGCTGTGAATGTCGACCCGCCTATCCGTTGTTCCTCCGGCTCGTCCATCGCCTTCAACGTGTTCGGGGTGAGCTTCTAGTTCTTCCCGAGCTGTTTGTTTAACCGCTACCGATCTCCTGTCGCCGACGTAGCACCACCGAGCCGCCGTGTCCGCCATGGCCGGTGTCAAGCTCGAACCTCACTGTAATTAGTCTAGCTTGTGCCCCAAATCGGTGCGCCGTGATGATGTGAACGTTTTGGTACCTTGTCCGTCGCCGTTGGCCTCGCCGTCGGTGAGATATCATCGGTCAGCGCCGTCGCCGTCGGAGTCAGCACGGGAGGTCAGGGATGACATGTGGGGTCGGATTGTCAGTGACTCAGCGTTTGAAAATGAATTTTTCTATTTTCAGAAAGTAATGAATAGTGTCTGTTTTGGTTATTTTTGTGTAGATTTATTTAGAGCTCCAAAAATTATGAAAATTTTTGTGTGACCTCTCTGTGATGTATATTATTTAAGAAAAATATGAAATGTTGTTTTTCAGTTCTTTTTGAATGTGATAAAAATTGCTCAATTAATTAATAAATGAGTTTCCATGAATTTTGTAGGCTTAATTAATTATCCAAAAATTATGAAATTTGTTTTGCCACTTAGTTATCATGTGATGAACATTTACAAAAAATTTTAGGTCAATTGGAACAAGTTGATTTATTTCATAATTCTTAATTAATTAATTAATTCATAAAAGCAAATAGTAAACTTTAGTGATTTAGATTTTGTTTGAATTTTTGATTTAGTGATGTCCTTGGGTTATTAGTTGGTAATGATCTTTGGCAATTGATGTATGAATTACGAAATAGGTTTAGTTAGTTTGACTTGTAATTGTACCACGAAGGAAAGTTGTATTCGATTTGTTAATTTTCCATCCATCATCAAGCATCATGTTTCGTATTCCGCATCATGTTAAACATGGCATTGTACTACGTGTAATGAACAAAGGTGAACACGTTGTAGTTAATCAAGTTGCGGAGGAGGTTAATCCGTCTGTTGAGATCGGATCGAATACTTGTGAAACGTCGCAGGAATCGGACTTTTCCGTCAACGAAGGCAAGCCCCGGATGCATACAACCCTACCTTGTATTTTACAAATTTATTTCGCTTTTGCTTTTCTTTACTACATTAAGTGATTAGGAGTTGAGTACAAACCTAATAGGTGCATTACTAACCTTGTTTTTCCATATCTACCTTGCTACCTGTTTTAATTCGAATATGCCTAGTTATGCTTAGCCATGCTTAGAACGATGAAAGTCGGGTGATTATCGGTCATCTGCAAGTTTTAAAGGAACTTTGGTTACTTATGTTATCATGTGATATGGGAATGTGGAGTAATAAATCTAGACCGGGCAGACTCGGTGTGTGAGAGCCACAAGACATGGAGGTCTTGTGAGCGACTTCTTTCCGCCTGTGTCGATTAAGGCCCGTACCGTTGTTGAATTGCATGAGGTGAGACTTTGTAGTACTAACCACATACTCCGGTAAGCCTTAACTTGGTGATTCTATTACGAGAATGGCTACTCGTGCACTGGGAGTGGAGAGATGGCGAGAATAGCGTGTACCCACGTGGCAATTGGCTGGATTGGTGGGGTACTGTATTCTCGGGTGGCGCGGACCCGTTCTTATTTTAGAGGATCCGAGGGCAGGTTGGTATATGTAGGTCGGAGACCTGCATATGTCGTGTGGTCTAGAATTCCCAGCTGGGTTTATAATCGGTTCGAATCGTCGTTGCTCCTCGGTTATGGAGACTCAACTCACTGTTCATCATTGTAGTATTAATAACTGAAACTTGAGAATGGTCTGAGAAGGGTTGAATATGAAGTTTCATGATCTCAATACGGGTCATGTCAGCTTTGTATATAATCTTGATGAAGTTTTAAATGTTAATATAAAGAATTTTGTTAAAAGAGCTTTTATGCAAAATAACTTTGATTATTGCTAAAGCCATACCTTGAATCCCTGAGCCTGCATTCCTGAGTCTATCAGTTTTAATTTCGATTAAGTCTTGTTGAGTACTTTTGTACTCAGGGTTCGTTGACCCTTGTTGTAGGTGAGCCTCATGAGCAGATCTGTTTTGGATCGTACTACATGACGGTTGTTCAATGCGATGACGATAAGTAAATGTGTGGCCCTTGGGCAGGGCAATCTATTTGTGTGTTTGTATTATGTTATAATGCCACTCAACTACTATGGTTTGTAATATTTATCGAACTTAGTTTGTAAGGTTTGAAACAACTGGTTTGTAAACTAAGTTATTGTAAGACTTCCGCTACGTTTTTACTCTGATGTATCTATTTGAATAAACTGTTGTAATACTGCAATGACTCTGTAATGTGATCCTGCTCAGAAATCGTGGATGATTCGGGGTTCCACAGGGACACCCGACAGTCTTCTTAAGTTACTAGGAACATGTGCATAGATGTCAAAGGTCGTTGGACAGTGACAGGTGCAGTGGGCCCAATAATTTAGGAGGTTCTGCCACAACTATGATGACTATATCGAGATCAAGAGTGAAAATGAGAAGCTTAAGAAAGATCTTGAGAAGCAATCAACTCACAACACAATTGTGATAGAGTCACAAGATGGTGATATGGTTCTTGAGATGGAGAAGCTAAAAGAGGAAAATAAGAAGCTTAAGCTAGAGAAGTCTCATCTCACCACCAGTTTGTATAAGTTCACCAAGGGTCACAATCTTCAAAGTGAGCTACTCATAAACACCATGATGAAGAGTGACAAGTGTGGTATTGGTTTCAAGGCCACCCAAGTGAAGAAAGCAAAAGCACAACAACAAGCTCAACATCAAGCCCAATATCAAGCTCAACATCAATACAAGCCAAAGCCCAAGTCAAGAAGATGCTTTGAATGTGGTCAAGGTCATTTTGCTCACGATTGCAAGACTCCATCACCACAACCCTTGCCCAAGCATACTAGACTCTTTGCCTACAATGCTCATTATGTGGTTAGAAAGAATGCAAAAGGCAAAGCCGAAGTGATGTTCTTAGGTCCCCCCAACAAGAATAGGCCTAAGCAAATTTGGGTTGCAAAGTGTCTTATTGAGAAAGTGGTTGGCCCCCATCAAGTGTGGGTGCCTAAACATCAAGCTTGATCTCTTGTGTGTGTAGGTGAACTACAAGACCAGTGGAAATCATTGGGTAATTGATAGTGGTTGCACACAACATATGACCGGTGATCCTCGTATGTTCACCTCACTAGATGAAGAAGTAGATGATCAAGAAAGGATTACATTTGGTGATAACTCAAAAGGAAAAGTGCAAGGGTTGGGCAAAGTTGCTATATCAAATGACCATTCAATATCAAATGTGCTACTTGTTGCTTCTTTGAGCTTCAACTTGTTATCGGTTGGACAATTGTGTGATCTTGGTTTCCAATGCTTATTCACTGAGAAAGAAGTGGTTGTGTCAAAGAAGGATAATTATCAAGTTATATTCAAGGGCTTTAGATACAACAACTTGTATTTAGTGGACTTTACCTCCGATGATGCCAACTTGAAGACATGCCTATTCACCAAAACATCTCTTGGGTGGTTATGGCATAGAAGACTTGCTTATGTTGGAATGGGTACACTCAAGAAGCTATTGAAGAAGGACATGGTTAGAGGTTTGAAGGATGTTGTATTTGAGAAGGACAAGCTTTGTAGTGCATGTCAAGCCGGCAAGCAAGTTGCCAACACTCATCCATGCAAAGCATATATGTCAACATCAAGAGTGCTAGAGCTTCTCCATATGGACTTATTTGGACCAACAACTTATGCAAGTTTGGGAGGCAACCTCTATTGTCTAGTGATTGTTGATGATTATTCAAGATACACTTGGGTGTTCTTCCTTCATGACAAGACCGAAGTGGCCGCATCTTTCAAGAAGTTTGCCAAGAGAGCACAAAATGAGTTTGATATGAATATCAAGATAAGAAGTGACAATGGCAAAGAATTTGACAACACAAATATTGAAGCCTATTGTGATGAAGTTGGGATCAAGCATGAGGTCTCCGCAACTTAAACTCATCAACAAAATGGTGTTGTTGAGAGAAAGAACCGAACATTGATCACTCTAGCAAGAACAATGCTTGATGAGTACAACACACCGGAGAGTTTATGAGCCGAAGCAATCAACACCGCATGCTATGCTTCAAACCGCCTATTCATTCAATGGTTCCTTGGCAAGACCCCTTATGAGTTGCTCAATGGGAAGAAGTCGGATATCTCATTCTTCTGGGTGTTTGGTTGCAAAGGCTACATCTACAAGAAGCGGCAACACCTCGAGAAGTTTCAAAGATGTTGTGACATTGGTTTTCTTGTTGGTTACTCATTGAAGTCCAAAGCATATCGTGTATTCAATCATGCCACCGGCATGGTAGAAGAAACATATGATGTGGAATTCGATGAATCTAATGGCTCCCAAGGAGCACATGAGAATATTGATGATGTAGGTGAAGAACCATTGAGGGAGGTCATGAAGAATATGCCGGTTGGAGCCATCAAGCCTAAAAATGATGATGATGAAGTGCAAGTCATTGACATGCCTTCTTCATCAAATGTGCCACAAGATGAAGATAAAGATGTGAGAGAAACAAATGAAGATACATATGTCTCTCATGATCAAGTGGTGGCACAAGCTCAAGTGGTTGAAAGAAGAACAACTCCTCTACTTCAAGCACATCCACAAGATCTCATCATAGGGAGTCCTTCAAGGGGTGTAATGACTCGATCTCAAAAACTTGCTTCTTTTATTGAACATCACTCTTTTGTCTCTTGTGTTGAGCCTACTTGTGTAGAAGATGCTCTCGAGGATTCAGATTGGGTGAATGCCATGCATGAAGAATTAAACAACTTCATCCGCAATCAAGTTTGGACACTTGAAGAGCCACCACAAGATGCAAGAGTCATTGGAACTAAGTGGTGTTCCGAAACAAGCAAGATGATTAAGGCATTGTGGTAAGGAACAAGGCAAGACTAGTTGCAAAGGGGTTCTCTCAAGTTGAAGGTTTGGATTTTGGAGAGACTTTTGCACCAGTTGCAAGACTTGAAGCCATTCGTATCCTCCTTGCATATGCATCTCATCATGATATGAAATTATATCAAATGGATGTTAAAAGTACATTTTTAAATGGCTTTATAAATGAACTAGTCTATGTTGATCAACCTCCCGGGTTTGAAGACCCTAGATATCCTAATCATGTTTATAGGTTGTCTAAGGCGCTATATGGGCTCAAGCAAGCCCCAAAAGCTTGGTATGAGCGCCTTCGGGATTTCCTCATTGAAAAGGGCTTCACTATTGAGAAGGTCGACACCACACTATTCACCAAGAAGCTTCATGGAGATATCTTCATTTGTCAAGTTTATGTTGATGACATAATATTTGGCTCAACAAATGAAGACCATTGCAAAGAGTTTGGTGAATTGATGTCGAAGGAGTTCGAGATGTCAATGATTGGAGAGCTTACATTCTTTCTTAGTTTTTAAGTCAAGCAAATGAGAGAAGAGACTTTTATCTCTCAAGAGAAGTATACCAAGGACATTCTCAAGAAATTCAATATGGATGAATGTAAGCCAATCAAGACATCAATGCCTACTAATGGACATCTCGACCTAGATGAGGGAGGTAAACCGGTTGATCCAACTCTCTACCATTCTATGATTGGTAGCTTGTTATATTTAACCACATCTAGGCCCGACATCATGTTTAGTGTGTGTATGTGTGCTAGATTTCAAGCTAAATCTAAGAAAGTTCACTTAAGTGCCGTAAAAAAGATCCTTAGATACATAAAGCACACACTAAGCATTGGCCTTTGGTATCCCAAAGGAGCTACTTTTCAACTCATTGGCTATTCCAATTCAGATTATGCGGGTTGCAAAGTAGATAGAAAAAGCACATCCGGAGGGTGCCATATGCTTGGTAGATCACTAGTGTCTTGGTCCTCTAAAAAGCAAAATAGTGTTGCTTTATCCACCGCCGAAGCGGAATACATCGCCGTCGGTGCTAGTTGTGCACAAATCCTTTATATGAAACAAACCCTTCTAGACTATGGTGTAGTTCTAGAAAAGGTACCTCTTTTGTGTGACAATGAAAGTGTCGTAAAACTTGCAAACAACCCGGTTCAACACTCTCGCACCAAGCACATAGATATTCGCCATCACTTTCTTAGAGATCATGTTGCTAAAGATGATATATCTCTAGAAGGTGTAAGGATTGAAGATCAATTGGTGGATATCTTCACAAAACCACTAGATGAAATAAGGTTTTGTAAGTTGAGGAATGAGCTCAATATTCTTGATCTAAGTAACTTCACATAAAATTGAGCTTGTGTTGTCCCTTGCATTGCATTGTAATATAAAACATGTTTAATTACTTGTATTGCACATAGGGATTGGCAACTCGGTTAAGATAACCGCCCTAAAGCGTGTGAAGAAGCTTAACCAAGGTTTAAACTTGACAAGTAACTAGATTTACTTTCAAGTATTGCATTGCATATGCATGTGTGTTGCTTTGTCGTTTCTTTTTTGTTAAGTTTTGAGTATCCGCTGAGTTCGCTCACACTTAGGGGGAGCATTTGAAGCTCTAATTTGGTTAAGACCCCTATAGTGTGGCCTCATGATACTTCTCGCCTCTTTTCTCGCCTATTTTTATTAAGAATTAATTAAGCCTATGGCAAATTATTTGAAAAATTGAGGGTTTGAGAGAGGTCACTCATACCAGTTCCAATTGGTGTTTATTTGGCTCTTATTTGAGTTGGAACTTGCTTGGGAGAAATCGCCGCGGAGAAACACGAAGAAAACGGTGCTGAATGACCACCGGATGTTGGCACCGGACTCTGACCGCGTCCGATCAGTTGGTGCGTCCGATCAGTGTTAATGCAACGAACTCAGCGTCTGGGTCATAGTCGCATCCAGTGCAACACCATTTGGGAGCGTCCGGTCGTCTACCCGTTGGCACCGGACTCGGACTGCGTCCGGTCAAGGGCATCGGACGTGTCCAGTGCGCTCGAGAGCGTTCTAGGAGCTCTCTGAGTTGCACCGAACGCGGATCGGGATGCGTCCGGTCATTTCGTCGGACGCGTCCGGTGCTAATACGAAAAATGCAATCGGTTTAAACTCTAACTCCAACATGTGGGGCCCACCTTATAATCACCGCACCGCTCTGTTTCTTCCCCAATCCGCACTCGCCTGCTCGACGCCGTAGAGACCTAACCCTACCGTCGCCGTACGCCACCACGTTCGCGCCTAGCTCCGTCAGCTACGCGCGCCTCCCCTACTCGCCACGCTCGAGTCGCCCATGCCTGCCTCACAAAGCTCGCCCGCACCATCTTGCTCTCACGGGCCCGTGCTTCCTCGCTCTCGCGCGCCCGTGCCACCCTGCTCGCCGCTACCGCGGCCAACGCCGCCTCCGGCTAGAGACCTTGACCAAGCTCACCTAAGTTCTTCCCTCGCCGGAGAGCCTAGCCATTGCCAACCTTCTCTGCTCCACCAAGGGTGAGTTCTTGCCCCGCGCACCAACTGCTCGATAATTTGTCCCAACCATTTTGAATCTTCGTTTAACCCTAATCCTCGCCGTTTGTCCTGCAGTGGCCGTAGTTGGTTGTGAGTGGTGCCCCACGTGTTCGATTCTTATCTCCTCATAGGTTGTTGTCAGGTAGCAAGTCTCGCTTCTCTCTCTTATCTCAATTTGCTTGCTCCGACTAGGTTTCTCATCTCTAGATGTTACAAATTGCTTATATACATCTCTCTATCTCTCTACCGTGTAGCGGGTCAGGCAGTTTGCCAGTTTGTTAGTGATAGTTAACTCGGGGCCAAGCCTGCGAGTATGGACAGAGGCCAAGCCTCTAGAGTGTCAGCGGCAGTTGGGCAGTGTTTGTTTGTTGTGAGCAGTTCTTGTCAGCAATCACCATGGCACATTGCAAGAACATGGGTGGTGGTCCAGGAGACGACGATGATAGACGTCCTCCTCCTTCGTCTGGCAGAGATAAGGGGAAGGGCCTAGCACCAGTGCCTACCAAGAAGAAGAGAAAGAGGCCTGACCGAGAGACTCAGAGGCTGATAGCCATAGTAGAGGCACCTGACAGAGCAGAGAGAGGTGGCAGGAGTGGCAGTATACGGATTGAGGATCTAGATCCTGCTTGTGTTCAGATTGCTCTTCAGATGATAGCAGCTGGTCCTCCACATCACAGGTTTGGTCCTCCACCAGCAGACACTCTAGCAGAGACCGAGCCTGAGCAGCTAAAGACAGAGGAGCCAGTGGTAGAGTAGGCAGAGCCACCCCAGGAGCAGAGGCTACGCCGCTCGACACGTTCTTGTACCATGGTGTCACCCCGACCCGAGGGACTAAGACACGGAGCTCGCGCACCACCCTGGCCTCGTGATCCACCACCGGTTGTTCACCTCGACCTGAGGAGAGCTACCGCTCGCAAGGTCTGGGATCTGAGGTTCGTGGAGTTCGATGAGTGGCTCCTATCTCAGAGGGACGAGAGAGCCTCAGAGGGGTTCTACACAGTGTTGCAGAAGGATTTCTACAATGCATATGTGAACAGTGGTGCATCTATCAGATCTCACAGAGTGTGTTCACTACAGGCAGTAGTTGCAGGAGGAGGAGAGCAGGTCCGGTCCCTACTCACTTACCTGCCAGGGTTGGCAGACCTTCTTGGGCAGACCGGCTCGTATATTGAGTCATGGGTCAGAGAGTTCTATGCCTCACTATGGATTGACCCGGATCACCAGTTCATTCACTTTACCTTCAGAGGACGTGATCACCGACTCTATAGCACTAGAGCTAGTGAGCTTCTCAGGTTGACACCGTCAGACACTCGGATCCACTACTTGTGCTACACAGATACAGTGCCCCCCAGACGCCCTCACAACAGAGAGGTTCCTTCTACAGAGTTTGTCCAACAGTATTTCAGAGAGCCGTTCAGAGAGGGGTCCAGTCGCACACCTCGTGACCTGACACCGACTGCCCGTCTCCTGAACGAGGTCATGAGGCGGACGCTTCTACCGAGGATAGGCTACAGAGAGGGTCTGACTAGGATTCAGCTCTGGTTGCTAGCCCACCTTGTGTCACGGATAGAGTTTGACATCTGGGACGTCATTCTTTCTAAGATGGAGGACACTATTGCTGAGGGTTTCAAGGGCCGTCGTCAGCTCCCCTATGCACACTGGATTTGCTGGATCATTTTGAAGGGAGTTGAGCAGCTAGCACCTGATGCTACAGTTGCCCTGAGTGAGACACCTACCAGGTTCCATGACTACGACATGCACCAGCTGATGGGACGGACTCAGAGCGCAGAGCTGCTAGAGCGACACAACAGAGGTCTATAGTTCCTGAGTCAGTTGAGGAGCAGGACGAGACAGTCCGTGCGCTGGCTGAGATAGAGCTTACAGACCTTGAGGCTCAGCCAGACGACACGCCTCTCGACGACCTTCCGTCTGACAGTTCAGACGACAACTACGAGCCCGTGACTCAGATGCCTCCTCCACGAGCACATGACAGAGAGGCCAGTGGCTCTAGTTCAGCTGCATCAGCTCCACAGATAGATCTGGCACTCCTTGCTATACTCGACAAGATCCAGCTTGAGCAGTAGAGACAGGCAGAGGAGCAGCAGCGACAGTCCACAGCCCTTGCAGCAGCCCAGGTCCAGATATCCTCACGTCAGGATCAGCTCCAGGCCAAGATGGCTCCGCGCCATGATCAGTTACAGGCCCAATTGCTCGCTTTTCAGCAGACCTCCTTCGCCTTCGTGGAGCATATGATGGTGATGACTAGAGCTCCTCTCAGGCCTTCTCTACCACAGCAGCCGTCAGCCCTAGCTCCTTCTACCTCTGTCCTGACTCCAGCGCTATAGTCTAGTGGACTTCAGAGTCAGGGACAGCAGCCAGCTCAGTTCACTTCACCGTCAGCTTAGCTTCAACAGTGGTTTGCCACACCTGGCTCAGGGCAGGGATTCACTCCCATCTCCACAGGCTTCACTCCTACTTTTGTGTTAGTGACAGTGCCCCCACGGAGTCTGTCGGCTACCTTCAGTGAGCTCATTGGTCACCCTACACCTATAGACTTCTAGTTACCGGTGACTTCTACTTTGGCAGCTCCAGTGACAGGGACAGAGACTCTTCCTTCATCAGTCGCTTCCACAGATGCTCCACTGGTTGACACGCAGCCGCCTCCTTCGACTTTAGTTTTAGAGGCACCAGTGACAGCGACCGAGGTAGTAGTGGCTCCTACACCTACAGAGACAGCTCTAGAGCCAGCTACCGAGTCTCTCCCTGTCAAGCCTACTTCAACTTTAGAGACCCCGACCGCTTCACTTCCATCGCCATAGTCTCAGGGTCCAACAGCACAGAGCTCTTCATCCTCAGACAGCGCCACCTTGCTTGCACAGCTTGAGCTCCTTCCACGGTCTACTACACTTGACTCGTCTGCTCCAGCCCTGCCTTAGGATCCTTAGCTTTTGGTGCTTGACGCCAAAGGGGGAGAGAGCGAGTATGTTAGACTTAGGGGGAGCAGGGAGAGTGTCGTGAGGATTTGACTCTTTGTGTGCTTCATTCATGCATCATGTCTATCTTTTGCATATGTTTATATGTGTGATGCTACTTTTGCTACTTTTGTAACATGAGTGCTTTTCATTCTTATATATATGACATGTCACTTGTTTATGCTCATTAAAATATGCTTCCGCACTTTACTCCGATTACTATGAGCATAATGTTTTGTACTCGTGTTTAATTCATATTCTTTTGAGTACACATTGGCTTGGTTTGTATAAGCATGCCTAACCCCTTTGCCCTTATTGATTCATGCTTATATAAACCAAGTTCTTTAAAAACCTCACTCTTTCACAAACATACTCGAGGTTGTTGTCATCAATCACCAAAAAGGGGGAGATTGAAAGCATCTAGGCCCCTAATGGGTTTCGGTGATTAATGACAACATAAGATTATTGTGACTAACGTGTGTTTTGCAGAAACCATTTGAGTTAGGTCACGATAATGGTGATTATTTGGGCAATCAATGGATTTCATGCCCCTATTGTTGAAAATCGTTTCGGTTTTTAAAGGATGGACAACAAGGCTAAGGATGGCTAGTTCTAAGTGTCGATTGGCGTTGGAGAGACACTTAGATTAGTTTAGGGCTTTGTTTTTCCTTTGGTCGTACTATAAAGGGGAGTATGAACTAGTAGCTTGACCTAGGTGAGTCTAATAGTTTAGGTGTGGTGCACACTTGTCAAACTTAGCACTAGGTAGCTCAAGGATAGCCCAAAGATCAGTTGGAACCAACTCCATTCACAAAGCGATTCGAATTTGAAGTGTTTGGAGGTGCTTTGGTTGCACCGGACGCTGCCCCCCTGGCACCGGAGGCGTCCGGTCAGTGGTGGGGATCAGTAGTAGTGCATCGGACACTGGTCCACCTAGGACCGGACGCGTCCGGTCAGTGGACACCAGTGCTAGAGTTGACCGGACGCTGGCACCGTCGCGTCCGGTCGTTCACTGTGCCTAGGGTTTGCTAAACCCCGTGGCACCGGACGCTGGACCGGACGCGCCTGTTCATCGCGTCTGGTGCAACTCAGAGAGGGTTTTTAGGCTAATTCTTGGACCGGACGCTGTCAGGGTCTGGTCACTTAGCCGTTGGCTGACGTGTACTAGCTGTTGGAAACGCACCGGACGCGTCCGGTGCTCCGGACAGTCGCGTCCGGTGCATGTACAAAAACTCAGCCCGAACCCCAACGTGTATATTGGTTGGTAGGGGTTATAAATACCCCTCCACCTCCTCCTTTATACCTCTCTTGCTCATTTGATCGGCTGAGGCATCCATTGGAGTTCTTGTGAGAGCAAGTGCCTAGTGAGGAGATTGTGATTTGTTAATCCAAGATTAAGGACCTCATTAGTGTCTAGGGAGTAGCAAGTGTGCATCCACCGATCTCATTAGGCTTGCTTAGCTCAAGTGAGAGTTTGTGCTTGTTACTCTTGGTGATCGGCATCACCTAGATGGCTTGGTGGTGATTGGGAGCTTGGTGATCATCCGGCGGAGCTTGTGGATGACCCAACTCATGTTGTGAGCGGTTGTGGATGATTCACCGTACCGGAGTGGCGAAGAATCAGTCCGTAGAGAGCACTTGATCCTTGCGCGGATCAAGGGGGAGCGATACCCTTGTGCGGGTGCTCCAACGAGGACTAGTGGGGAGTGCCGACTCTCCGATACCTCGGCAAAACGTCGCCGAGTCCATTCCTTCTCTTTACTTTACGCATTTACTTTGACCAATTCATTTTATGTCTTTATATTCCTAGAATTACCATGTTAGAGTAGTAATTGAAAACTAGGGTGCAAAACTTTTGTGCGAATAGATCATTAGAACACACAATTAGACACTAGGGGTGAAGTGGGCCAAGTTTAGGCTTTAATTATTGCAAGAATTTTAGAGAAGCCCAATTCACCCTCTCTTGGGCATCTTGATCCTTTCACTTTGTTCTGTTATAAATAGATCTATCGACTAGCGAACTTTAGTTTATCGCCCTGCTGCCAACGCTTCATCGTTTCGACCTGATTGGTGGTGACGATAGATTAGACTTTGTTAGTTTATAGATTTGTTTATAGGAAAATAAGGAATTGATTACATTCTAGGATTTTATTAATTTTTTTCTCTAGTCGATTACTTGTGCTATTGATTGGCTCCTTTAACCGATTGCTTTATTTTATTCATATATGGATATATGCTAGTATCATCGGCTCATCAGTAGATGACCTATACACTCTATCGGCTTTCTAGCCGATAGCACTATGGTCTGGACTACGGGCCGACATATTCTATTTTAAATTACTGATTATCTTATCTTTTTATCAATTATAGAGTCAAATTAACTGGCACGCCTGCGATCCTCCAAAATCGGCAGGACGAGTTAATTAGACCTCCCAGACCTGTCGTTGTGTCGGCACACTGATTTCTGTGTTGACAGCATGATCCAGCTGACATTGCTGTGTGTTGTCTTGTCCGTGTGTCTGAGCTATCTATGACGAATACAATCCAGCGAAAGCAAAGCAGAATCTGAATCTGCATGGTTTAAGTGACTGTTTGGTTTCATAGATTAAATTTTAATCTATGTCACATCGAATATTTAGATATTAATTAAGAGTATTAGATATAAATTAATTATAAAACTAATGACACAGATGGAGGCTAAGAGACGAATATATTAAGGCTAAATAGTCCATGATTTGTGCTACAGTAAACATTTGCTAATGATGGATTAATTAGCCTTAATAGATTCGTCTCGTAAATTAGTCTCCATCTATATAATTAGTTTTATAATTAGTCTATATTTAATACTCTTAGTTAATATCCAAATATTCGATGTGACAGAAACTAAACTTTAGTCCCTAAAACCGTACACCCCCTAAAGCTTGCCGGCTTCCCCTCTCCTCCAGGAATAACCGCCAGCAATAATAATCTTTCATTTCATCATCCATTACGCGCCACATATCATTATGGATCATCCCCTACAAAGCTGGAGGTCAGCTGTATTATTTACCATATTATTTATCATCATATTACAGGTGATACCTAGTATAGGTATAGAACAAGTAGTCCAATAGTATGAACACATGATACACTTAATTAGCTTGAATGTTATTGGCAACCTTTCAAATGCTGCTGAAAGTTATCATGAGACTGGAGGGGAAAAAAAGAAATATTTGTATTGATACAAGGAATTCTCTACTTCTATGCAGCTAGATACTAGCTAGTGTGACATGTCGTATATGCTGATTTCTCTGTCAGGTGAACAGCTGCCGCGGCCTCCTTAATTTTTTTTTTTAAATTTGGATCCTCAAGATGGCGTTGCAGCGGCTCTGCCACCTCGGTACACCTCTGTCTCATGCCATGGAGTATTATTACTTCGTGTGCTTATTCCCGGCGCTATACCAGTCCCGCCAAAGAGTGCGGAGATCATGGTGCACCGCCGGTAGAACATCCTGTACCTGGGCACCACTGCTGCTGTCGTCGCCGCCCTCAACGCCCCGCCCATCTCCTCGTCTGCCGCCACCCACTGATCCTGCATGCCCACAGCTTCCAACACCGCCGCCTCCACACCCTCAGGCTTTTCAGCTCCTCCCTGCCCCTGCGCCGGCATGGAGGAGGAGATGGCGGCTATCACCTTGCCCCACGCCGCGTGCACGCACACATCCACGTTCGCCCGCGCCTTGGCGCTCTGCGCCTCCGCCCACTCCTCCCCGAGGATCCCCTGCAGCTTCTTGACGCTGCCGGCCACCTTGGTGGCCACGTACTTGGTGTTGTTCGCCAGGAAGAGGTAGCCCAGCGCCACCACCCGGTAGCAGCCGGCCTTGGCGTCCAGCTTGCCCAGCAGAACCGACACCAGCCGATGGATCGGGCTGTAATAACTGTAAAATGACGACGACATGCTCGACGACGAAGACGAAGTCGTTGTCAGCGAATAATGTTCGGGCGAAACGTTGCCGCCAGAGGCGACAGCCGAAACCGACGAGGTGTCTGCTGCATCAGCTTGCTCGTAGATAAGAGCAAGGCCCTCCCGGTAGTCGGCGAGGAAGACGAGGTAGTTCATCACGTAGTGGGTCAGCGGGTGCACTGCGCCGCCGGCCGCGGTGGCCTTGGACGGCTCCTTCTGGATTGCCGCCTCGAAGCTGCTCAGGGTCCCACGTGCAGCCTCGCCGACCTTGGTGACCACAACGGCGGCCCTGGTGGCGATCTCCGAGTTGTCCCCAAAAACGGACAAGAGCGCCGGCAGCACCTCGGTGAGCGCGTCATGGACGTCGAGCACACAGAAGAGGCGTGTCCTTGCTCTTGCCACCGAGGCCTCTGCGACGGCGAGGAGGCTCGTGGGCCTGGTCGTTGGCGATGGCCGCGAACACAGCCTCACGAACAGCCGCGTCGAGGGGAAAGAGGGAGCTGAAGGCGACGGTGGCGGTGGCGATCCACGACGGTATGATCTTGCCGTCGACCTGCTCCTAGGTGAGCTTGTGGAACTGTGGAAGAGGGAAGACGAGGACGACGAGTTACATTTACTGCTACCAGTACCAGCTGGAGGTGAGAAGCCGAGCAGACGCTGCAGCTTGGTGGCCAGAGCCGTGCGACGGTGGGACTTGAAGGTGGAAATGCACTCCTTGCCGTAGCCGGCGGCCATCATGGCCTCAGCCACCGCGCGTATACTGCTGGCACCGGCTGCAGCGGATGCGCCGGCTGCTTGTTGGCTTTCGTCGTGCTTGTCGAGTAGAAATTGGAGCCTGCGCATAGCGGTCTGGAGCAGCTCCTGCGCCTGGACGAGGCCGTGGCCGCTCTGGGAGTTGGGGTTGGTGGTGTCGGCGGCGAAGAAGAGCATGGCTCGGTGGAGTTCGGCGGCGGTGCGCAGGAAGTCCTGGGCCTCCTCCGCGTGACCGGCGGCGTCGCGGAGGACGAGGGAGCATGATACGTCGGGGTGCCACTTTTGGACGAGCGCGGCGTCGTCAGCAACGCTCTCCTCGACAAGCGTGGAGGAGAGCGTGCGGCGGTGCCGCGGCGGCGGAGGGAGGGCATGGCGTTGGCGTGGCGGCGAGCGCGATGGGGAGGAGAAGGCGCGAGGCATCATCGGTGGACGGACCCGTGACAGCTGCAAAAGCAGGCGAGGCGATCGAGCAAAGGAAAGCTAGCTCCTGGGCCTTATTGGCTCCTCGATCGCTCCTGCTGCTGCTCCTTATACGTACTCCTTAGCGCGTATACTGCTGCTGCTAGCTAGGCACTGCTGCTGGCTCCAGATGATATGATACTCTGTTTGCCAAGAATGATAGTGTATGTATGATGCAGAGACAAACCCAGATCAAATCAAATATATACATGGGAATTGCAGCCTCCCAAGCACATTTTGCTTGTCCTGAACTCCTGTACGTGCGGCCCTTTTTTCATGCCACTGACAGTGCTAAGCTAGCTGCCATTACTGACCTAGTCAGAGCTAGTCTCCGCTTAATTAATTCTTAATTTTACTGTGGACAATAATATGTTAGCTAGCATTATTCCACTGTCTTACAGTAAATATAAGGCCATCAGTAAAAATAAAAAGAACAGGCAGATTATCGACCGCACCCCCAAGCAAGCTTTATTAGTAGACTAGCCAATAATATATGATGAAATAATCTGTAATTCTTTTTCTATCATCAATATCATATTTTACAAAAGGGGTGATAAACTAGCCAAGTGGAATGAATTGGTATCAAGAATAGTGTTTGTGCAACTTGATGAACAGCAAGATTCAATTAAGTGGAATCTCAACAACCAGGGATCTTTCTCAGTTCAATCAATGTATAAAAACTTAGTGAACCCACTTGCAATGCCTTTGAAAGCGTCTACGTCCTGTAAGTGGTTTCGGTGATTAATGACTACACAAGATTATTGTGACTAACATATATTTTGCAGAAACAAATTAAGTAAGATCACAATAATGGAGATTGCTTGGGCAAACAATAGTTTTCATGCCACTATCGATTGTATTCGTTTCGGTTTTTAAAGGTTTGACAACAAGGTTAATGATGGACTAGCTCTAAGTGTTGATGGGAGTCGAGTAACACTTAGAACAGTTTAGAATTTTGTTTTTTCCTTTGGCCGTACTATAAAGAGGGGTATGAACGAGTAACTTGACCTAGGTAAGTCTAAAGTGTTAAGTGTGGTGCACACTTATGAAAATTAGCTCTAGGTTGCTCTAAATGTGCCCAAGAATCAAATGAGTCAAGTCCCTTTCACAAAGTGCTTGAATTGGAAGTGAAAGGAGAATTTACAGAGGCGTCGGACCCAGGACCGTAGTCGTCGGACTAGTCCGACCCTCACAGGAACAACTGAGCAAACCGTCGGACCCTGAGACACAGAGGCCTTGCACAGGACGCTGACACTGTTTAAGTCTAGGGTTTGTTCACAGGACCGTCGGACCCTATGAACAGTGGAACCGTCGAACCAGTTTAGTAGAGTCCAACGGTGTCTAGAGAGGTTCCAGTAAGGTTTTTCCACCGTCGGACTGGTCCGATGGTTGGTCGTCGGACAGTTGTGAGGTCAGCAGCTCAAACGGCTAGTTCTGGCATAGTTCTGACAAAGTAGCCGTTGTGAGAGTCGGACCAGTTCCAACTGGTCCGACGGTCTGACAGAAGCGGTCTGACGGTTGTGTTTCGGCTGAGAATTGGTTCCAACGGCTAGTTTGGTTGGTGGGGTGTATTTATACCCCCTCCCACGCCCCAAGAACTACCTTTGCTCATTCCTTCAGCTGATACAAGTCCAGAGTATTCAAAAGAGAGCAAGGGCCTAGTGAGGTGATTGAGATTTGCTAATCCAAGATTAGAGACCTCATTAGTGCATAAGAGAGTAGCAAGTGTGTATCCACCTTCTCATTAGACTTGGTTAGGTCAAGTGAGAGTTCTTGCTTGTTACTCTTGGTGATCGGCATCACCTAGACGGCTCGGTGGCGATTGAAGAGCTTGGTGATCACCCGGTGGAGCTTGTGCTTGACCCAACTCATGGTGTAAGCGGTTGTGGGCGATTCACCGTGTCGGAGTGACAAAGAATCAGCCCATAGAGAGCACTCGGTCCTTGCGCGGATCGAGTGGGAGCGATACCCTTGCGCGGGTGCTCCAACGAGGACTAGTGGGGAGTGCCGACTCTCCGATACTTTGGCAAAACATCGTTTTGTTTCTCTTCCTCTCTTTATTTTGAGCATTTACATTGAGAAATTTTTTTAAGTATTTACATTCCTAGAATTGCCATGCTAGAGTAGGATTGGAACTTAGGGTGCAAAACTTTGTTCAGTATAATAGAAACACTCATAGGCACAAGGGGTGAATTAGCTAAGTTGTAGGATTTGTTTATTGCAAGAAAATTTAGAATTAGCCTAATTCACCCCCCTCCTCTTGGACATCTTAATCCTTTCAATTGGTATCAGAGCCTCATGCTCCTTGATTTAGGCTTCACTGCCTAGAGCAAGATGCCCGGTGGGGATGGACCCCCTCCCTTCTTTGAAGGAGATGATTTTTCTTATTGGAAAATTCATATGGAAGCATATCTAAAAGCCATAGATATTGGTGTGTATAGAGTCGCTGTACAAGGACTTCCAAATCCTAGGGATCTCGCCAACCTAGTTGGTGATGAGGTGCACTATGAGAAGTGGAATGCAAAGTCCAAAAACACCCTCTTTAGAGGCCTTTGCAAAGAGGTTTTTAACCATGTGCGGAACCACAAGGATGCCCATGCACTATGGTCAGACATTTGTGCACTCCATGAAGGAACCAAGAGTGAACGTGAGGAACGTTATCATCTTGTTATGAAAAAGCTAAATTCCTTTGAGATGCTTCCTCATGAAAGTGCTAATGACATGTACTCTCGCTTAAATGTACTTGTAGAAGAAGTTAATGGGCTTGGACTCACACAATTGACACAACCGGATGTTGTGAGAAAAATATTGAGTGTTCTCCCCATTGACAAGTACGGGCATATTGTCATCGTGCTTCATCAAGTTGATCTTTCCACCACTACACCAACTCAAATATTGGGAAAGATCAATGCTCATAAGATGTGCATGCACATCACTCCCCAAAGCGAGTCCTCATCCAACAAGAAGAAAGATTTGCTTTCAAAGCAAGTCAAGAGATGAAGGGAAAAGCTAAAGTCAAGGAAGCTATCCTTAAAAGTTCAAGTGAAGATGAGAGTGATGATGAAATGACCGCTCTCTTGGTGAGGAATGCCACAAAGATGCTCAAAAAGCTAAACAAGAAGGGAATCAAGTTTGATTCAAAGAAGAAGTTCTTCACAAGTAGCAAAAGAAAGCCAATCTCTAAAATGAATTGCTACAATTGTGGTGATTTGGGTCATCTAGCTCATCAATGCCCTAAACCCAAGAAAGAAAAGTAAAGTACAAGAACAAGGGCAAGAAAGAGGACTCAAGTGATGATGACAAGAAGAAAGACAAGCCATACAAGAAGAAGGATGTCAAGAAGAAGCAATACCACAAGAAGAAGAATGGCAAAACCTACATTGTTGGTAATTGGCTCATCGATATTGAATCATCAAGTGAATCATCCTCCGATGATAGTGATGATGAAGGAAAGAAGGTGGCCACTCTTGTTATTGGGACTTCTCTACCTCCACCGCCACCACCACCATCATCCTCTACACACCTATGCCTTATGGCCAAGGGTGACCGGAAGGTACAAAGCGATGATGATAGTAGTGGTAATGATAGTGATAGTGATAGTGATGATGAATTCACCGCACCCACTTATGATGAACTTGTTACTTTGCTCAATGAATATACTCAAGTCATAAGAAAGACAAGAGCCAAAAATGATAAGCTAAAACTTGAGAACAAGTCTCTTCTTGATAAATATGACATAGCCGAAAAGGCTAGTGATGAGCTTAGAGATGAAAACAAAGTTGTGTCATCCACTCTAAAGGAGCTCAAAACTTCCCTAAAAGAGCTTAAAGAAAAACATGATAAACTTGAGAGGATACACAAAGAGCTCAACACTAGATATGACATGCTAAAAGAAGAGTATACAAATCTCAAAATTGATTGTGATAATCTTGTGCTTTCAAATGAGCTTTTATCCAATGAACCACATGATGCTACTAACAATGTTGTTAAGAGTTATATAGCCACATCATGTGATGACTTGGTTGTGGAGAGCATTGAACAAGGTTCTAGTAGCAAAGGCAAGCAAGTGGTTGTGAGTGAAGGCTATGATGACTATATCAAGATTAAGAATGAAAATGAAAAGCTTAAAAAGGATCTTGAGAAGCTATCAACCAAAGGTGGCATTGTCATTGAAACACAAGATGGTGACTATGACATGACTCTTGACAATGAAAAGCTTGGAGAAGAAAACAAGAGACTTAAGATGGAAAAGAATCATCTTGCCACAGGTTTGAAGAAGTTCACAAGAGGTCAATATCTTCAAAGTGAGCTACTCACGAACACCATCATAAAGATGGATAGAAGTGGTATTGGGTACTTGTCACACATAGAGAAGAAAGCTCAACATCAACAACAACACAAGCCAAAGCTTAAACCAAAGAGATATTTTGAGTGTGGACAAGAAGATCATTTTTCTCATGAGTGTCAAACTCCATCACCCACACCCTTGCCCAAGCATGCTAGACCCTTTGCCTTCAATGCTCACTACATGCTTAGAAAGGACACAAGTGGAAAGATTAAGGTCACGTTCTTAGGTCCACCAAACAAGAATATGCCTAAGCAAATTTGGGTTGCTAAGTCATTAGTTTTGAAAGTCAAGGGCCCCATCAAGTTTGGGTCCCTAAACCTCAAGCTTGATCTCTTATGTGTGTAGGTAAACTATAAGACCGGAGGAAGCCATTGGGTAATAGATAGTGGATGCACACAACATATGACCGGCAATCCTCGTATGTTCACCTCACTAGATGAAGATGTAGATGATCAAGAAAGGATTACATTTGGTGACAACTCAAAGGGCAAAGTCAAAGGGTTGGGCAAAGTTGCAATTTCAAATGATCACTCAATACCAAATGTGCTTCTTGTTGCTTCATTAAGTTTTAACTTACTATCTGTTGGGCAATTGTGTGATCTTGGCTTTCAATGCCTATTCACCAAGAAAGAAGTTGTATCAAAGAAAGATAATGATCAAGTCATATTCAAAGGGTTTAGATACAATAATCTATATCTAGTGGATTTTACCTCCAAAGATGCAAACTTGAAGACATGCCTATTCACCAAATCATCACTAGGGTGGCTATGGCATAGAAGGTTTGCTCATGTAGGAATGAGTACACTCAAGAAACTATTGAAGAAAGAGATGGTTAGAGGGTTGAAAGATATTGTGTTTGAGAAGGACAAGCTTTGTAGTGCATGTCAAGCCAGCAAGCAAGTTGCCAACACTCATCCAACCAAAGCTTTCATGTCAACATCAAGACCACTAGAGATTCTCCACATGGATTTTTTTGGACCAACAACTTATGCAAGTGTGGAAGGCAACCTCTATTGTCTCATGGTAGTTGATGACTATTCAAGATACACTTGGGTGTTCTTCCTTCAAGACAAGACCAAAGTTGCATCAACATTCAAGAAGTTTGCCAAGAAAGCACAAAATGAGTTTGAAGTGAAGATCAAAAAGATTAGAAGTGACAATGGGAAAGAGTTTAACAACACAAATATTGAAGAGTATTGTGATGAAGTTGGGATCAAACATGAAGTCTCCGCTACTTACACTCCGCAACAAAATGGTATAGTAGAAAGAAAGAACTGGACACTAATCACTCTTGCAAGAACTATGCTTGATGAGTACAACACACCGGAGAGGTTTTGGGCCGAAGCTATCAACACCGCTTGCTATGCATCCAACTGCCTATTTCCTCACCGGTTGCTTGAGAAGACCCCCTATGAGTTGCTCAATGGAAAGAAGCTAGATATCTCTTTCTTCTAGGTGTTTGGTTATAAATGCTACATCTACAAGAAGCTTCAACACCTAAGGAAGTTCCAAAGATGTTGTGATATTGGCTTTTTACTTGGTTATTCATTGAAGTCCAAAGCATATCGAGTATTCAACCATGCCACCGGCTTGGTAGAAGAAACATATGATGTGGAGTTTGATGAAACTAACAGCTCCCAAGGAGCACATGAGAATCTTGATGATGTTGGTGATGAACCTTTAAGAGAGGCTATGAAGAACATGCCGATTGGAGCCATCAAGACAAAAGAAGATGAAGATGAAGTGCAAGTGATTGAAATACCTTCTTCATCAAATGTGTCACAAGATGATGACAAAGATGTGAGACAACCAAATGAAGATACATATGTCCCCCAAGATCAAATGATGGCACAAGCTCAAGATGTTGATACTCCACAACCTCCTCCTCAAGTGGTTGAAAGAAAAAACTCGCCTCTACTTCAAGCACCTCCACAATATCTCATCATAGGGAGTCATTCAAGGGGTGTAATGACTCGCTCTAAAAAATTTGCTTCATTTATTGAGCATCACTCTTTTATTTCTTGCATTGAGCCTACTAGTGTAGAAGAAGCTCTCAAGGATCCGGATTGGGTGAATGCTATGCATGAAAAATTGAACAACTTCACCCGCAATCAAGTATGGACACTTGAGGAGCAACCACAAGATGCAAGAGTCATTGGAACAAAGTGGGTGTTCCACAACAAGCAAGATGATCAAGGCGTTGTTGTGAGTAAAAAGCAATACTATTTGCAAAAGGGTTCTCTCAAGTTGAAGGTTTGGATTTTAGAGAGACCTTTGCACCGGTTGCAAGACTTGAAGCCATTTGTATTCTCCTTGCATATGCATCTAATCATGAAATAAAATTATATCAAATGGATGTCAAAAGTGTATTTTTAAATTGCTTCATAAATAAATTAGTCTATGTTGATCAGCCTTCCGGGTTTAAAGAACCTAGATATCCTAATCATGTTTATAGTTTATCCAAGGTGTTATATGGGCTAAAGCATGCTCCAAGGGCTTGGTATGAGCGTCTTTGGGATTTCCTTATTGAAAAGGGCTTCATCATTGGGAAGGTCGACACCACACTATTCACCAAGAAGCTTGATGGAGAAATCTTCATTTGTCAAGTATATGTTGATGATATCATATTTGGCTCAACAAATGAAGAATATTGCAAAGAGTTTGGTGAATTGATGTCAAAAGAGTTCAAGATGTCAATGATTGGTGATCTTACATTCTTTCTTGGTTTTCAAGTCAAGCAAATGAGAGAAGGGACTTTCATCTCTCAAGAAAATATACCAAGGATCTTCTCAAGAGGTTCAACATGGATGAATGTAAACCAATCAAGACACCAATGCCATCAAATGGACATCTCGACCTAGATGAGGGAGGTAAACCGGTTGATCAAACTCTCTACCATTCTATGATTGGTAGTTTGTTATATTTGACCGCATCTAGGCCCGACATCATGTTTAGTGTATGTATGTGTGCTAGATTCCAAGCCAATCCTAAGGAGGCTCACTTAGTTGTCGTTAAAAGAATCCTTAGGTATCTTAAGCACACACCAAGCATTGGCCTTTGATATCCCAAAGGAGCTAGTTTCCAACTCATTGGCTATTCCGATTCGGATTATGCGGGTTGCAAAATTGATAGGAAAAGCACATCCAAAGGGTGCCATATGCTCGGTAGATCACTAGTGTCTTGGACCTCCAAAAAGCAAAATAGTGTTGCCTTGTCCACCACCGAGGCGAAATACATCACCGCGGGTTGCTGTTTGTGCTCAAATTCTTTATATGAAGCAAACCCTTCTAGACTATGGTGTAGTTCTAGAAAAGGTACCTCTTTTGTGTGATAACGAGAGTGTCGTAAAACTTGCTAACAACTCGGTTCAACACTCTCGCACCAAGCACATAGATATTCGTCATCACTTTCTTAGAGATCATGTAGCAAAAGGTGACATCTTATTGGAAGGTGTGAGGATGGAAGATCAATTGACGGATATCTTTACAAAACCTTTAGATGAAGCGCGGTTTTGTAAGTTGAGGAACGAGCTTAATATTCTTGATCTAAGCAACTTCACCAAGAGATGAACTTGTGTTGTCACTTGCATTGCATTGTAACATAATTCATGTTTAATTATCTTGCTTTGCATCTAGAGCTTGCCTAACTTAGTCAAGATAATCGCCCAAAAGCGTGTGAAGAAGCTTAACTAAGGTTCAAACTTGACAAGCATTAGAATTAATTTTCAAGTATTGCATTGCATATGCATGTGTGTTCATTTATCGTTCTTTTTCGGTTAAGCATGAGCATTGTTCGTCCACCGATAGGGGGAGCATTTGATGCTCATACTGGTTAAAACCCCTATTTAGTGGCCATACGATGTCTCTTCGTCCTTTTTATTGCCTATTTTCATAAAAATATATATAGCCTAAGGCAAAATACTTTAAAAATTTAAGGGTTTAAGTGAGGTCACCCATACCAGTTCCACTTGGTATTTATTTGTGTCTTTTTGAAGTTGGAACATGGTTGGGAACAGGTGCCAAAAAGAAATTTCAAGAAAAACAGCATCTGGCAAGCGTCGGACCCAAATTTGGAAAGCGTCGGACTAGTTTAAATAGTCCAACTCACTTAGATGAACAGTGCATGTGTATCGTCCGACGCCCTCAGTTTCCTGAGTCCAACGGTTATATGCAATTTGCATAGTTCTCTGAAACAGTCCGACGCCCTGTCGTCGGACCAGTCTAACGGTGTCGAGAGGCGTTCTGGACCTCTTTGTACCGCGTCGGACCGTCGTGAACTAGTCCGATGGTTAGTCGTCAGACCAGTCCGACTAATAGGTTAGAGGCGATTTTTGTTTCCTATCTTCTCCTCTGATACGTGGGGCCCATAGATTTCTCATATATACCCATTCGTCTTACGCCGCCGCCGCCAAATCCTTGCTGCTCAGCGCCGTCACCACGCCGCCGTGCCACTGCTCCGCGTTGCCGAGCCACCGCACCACCACGCCGGCCACAGCGCTCATGCAGGCGACCGCGCTATTGCCCTCAACCGCATCCACGCTGGCGACCGCATCCTGTCCCAGCTGTGCCTCCATCGGGCCGCGTCTCTGTTTTGGGCGTCGCCGTGACCTCCTCGACCTGCATACAAGGGATTCAAATCATCTTTGACCTCGCTGTTCTTCATCAGTGACGAATCACCGACTCCATTGCCAAAACCCTTACCTTTCAAGGTTCGTGCACGCCACGTGTTCTACAGAATGCCTCAATGGACTCTTGTGCTCTTTTTTGCCTCATTCTATCCATTGTGATTCATGCAGTCGATCGTGTTGGCCCCGTGTTGCTTCTCCCTGCTTGGCTAGACTTGGATCCTTGCTTTTGACAGGTAGCATGACCTCGTTTCAATATCTCACCTACACAGCTTACTCTATTAAGGTTTCTCGCTTCTCTATATTACGTTGCTTACG
Source organism: Miscanthus lutarioriparius (assembly GCA_904845875.1). Classification (NCBI taxonomy): domain Eukaryota; kingdom Viridiplantae; phylum Streptophyta; class Magnoliopsida; order Poales; family Poaceae; genus Miscanthus; species Miscanthus lutarioriparius. The sequence goes on from CAJGYO010000015.1 coordinate 61,238,075, forward strand.
TATAACTCTCTAGTCTATCGTGCAGCGAGATGGTCAGTTTGGCAGTGCAAGTTAACTCAAGGCCAAGCCTGTGAGTAAGAAACATAGGCCAAGCCTCTTGAGTGTCAAATTGTCTGCACAGTCAGGGGGAGCTTTGTTTACTTGTGATAGCAATGGTTCGTACCAATAATGTTGGTGGAAGTTTAGACGATGGTGATGACAGACGGCCTCCACCTTCCTCTGCCCGTGACAAGGGAAAGGGCAAGGCCACCGAGGGTGCTAGAAAGCACAAGCTGGCAGATAGAGAGGCTCAGCAGGCATTGATGGCACCGCAGCAGCAAAAGCAGCTGACCAAGGGCTTTGTTTAGATTACCTCAAAATTCTAAGTTTTTTCATTCTCTTTTTATTACATTAAATTTTGGATGTATGTATGGAGTATTAAATATAGATAAAAAAATAACTAATTACATAATTTGGTTGTAATCACGAGACGAATCTTTTGAGCTTAGTTAATCTATGATCGGACAAAGTTTATCAAATACAAACGAAATATGCTACAGTATTCAGATTATAAAAATTTACAATCTAAACAAGACCAAGCTGGCAGAGCTAGAGGATTGCATATTGGTGGTACTCAGGTTAGTCTTGTCACCACAGAGCAGCCAGAACCAGAGCAGCTAGAGGGAGAGCAGGCAGAGACAGAGACAGTTCCTGTTCAGCTGATAGCTCATCGTTCCACACGTGCTCGCGCTCAAGTTGTTCCTAGACCTGAGGGTCCTAGACGTAGTGGATGTGTTCCATGGATCAGAGCAGCAGATCCAGTACCTCCACCAGTAGTACACCTTAACTTAAGGACAGCTACTGCCTCAAGGGTCAGAGACATTTGCTTTCGCCGTGTTTAGTTCACCCCTAATATTTAAAAAGTTGCTACAGTACCTGTCACATCGAATGTTTGCGGTCTATACATGGAGCATTAAATGTAGACGAAAAGAAAAACTAATTGTATAGTTTGGTGGGAAATTACGAGACGAACGTTTTAAGCCTAATTAGTCTATATTTGAACACTATTTACCAAATAAAAACGAACGTGCTACAGTAGCCCCAAAATCTAAATTTTGCAAACTAAACAAGGGCTTTGTTGAGCTCGAGTTGTGGTGTCTCCGAGAGAGAGACCCCAGAGCTTCTGAGGGATTTCTACACACCACTGTATTTCTACGCACCACTGCATGAGGATTTTTATATGGCTCTCAGTCGTGCAGCTTTTCGACCACACAGAGGACAGGTGGTGAGCAGATTTGTGCATACTTGACATATTTGCTGGGGCTTGTAGATCTACTTGGTTGTTCAGGATTATATGTTGAGTCATGGGTCACAGAGTTCTATGCTACACTTTAGGTGCATCCAGATCATGAGTACATCTAGTTTACTTTCAGAGGTGATCCCAGACGGTTATACAGCTCAGCGATCAGGGAGAGACTAGGCCTCACAGAATCAGCCACCAGACTACAGTCTTTGCTATGGGGCTATGGATCCACCGAGACGGACACATGGTGGAGAGCTTCTAGGGACAGCTCATGTGGTAGCCTGTTTTAGGGCACCGTTCGGAGACGGATCTCGACGCACACCTAGTGAGCGCACACCTGTGTGTCATCTCCTGAACGATGTCATGAGGAGGACCTTGCTATCCAGGACAGAGTTCAAGGAAGGATTGACAAACCTACAACAATGGCTCCTTGGTGCTCTTATTTCACAGTCTCCATTTGATGTGCTGGACATCATTATCTCAGAGATGGAGGACACTATAGCAGAGGGCATCAGGTCACACAGGCAGCTTCTCTATGCCCATTGGATCTCCTACTTGCTGATGAGGGAGCTCGACAGATTTGCCCACGTGAGAGAGTTGGAGTAGTCACCTACTGAGTTTCTCGTGTACAGGATGAGCACTATTGTGGATGGTCGTCGTGGCGATAGGGCTGTCAGACAGGCCAGGAGAGTTGGCAGAGATGCAGATGCTGCTAACATAAAGGCACAGATGAGGCCATGAGAGCAGTTGATAGAGCTAAGGTAGATGAGCTGTGTCGGGTACCTTAGAACGGAGTACCCTAAACAAACATCAAAACAAAGTTAGAAAGTAAGCCGTAGGCTCCTCACCTGCCACGACCGAGCCCTCCTCCACCTCGCCTCGAGCCTCGAGCAGGAGGTCTCGGAACGAACTCCGCCTCGCGCGAGGCTCCCCAAGGTAGGCCTCGGCAGGGGGCGCCGAGCCTCGGCAGGGGACGCCGTCTCCGTCTCGCCCGAGGCTATCCAGGGAAGGCCTCGGCAGAGGCCTCATTCTCCGTATCGCGCGAGGCCTCATTCTCCGTGTCGCTCGAGGCCGGCTCGTCCACGGTCCGTCGCCCCCCGTCTCGGCCGACCCTCCCAACAACTCGTCATGTCTCATTAATGCTTCAACCACTCCCGCAATCTCAGCCGGACGGTGGCTCAACGCCACAGGATGGCCGACGCGACCCGAGGTCGCATCAGCGCCATACCGGCCGGGACAGGCCACTGTGTCCTACCACTGTGTCCACGACCAGCACCATACCGACTGGGAAAGGGTACGACGGGGATTACCGACCACTGTGTCCAAACGCTGTACCCATGATCGGCCGCCCGCTCAAGGCCTCGGCACTGTACACCGAGGCCTCGACGATCTTGGGGTTCGCGCCTGCCGAGACCCCCACCGCAGTGCCAGCCTCGGCATCGACCAAGCCTCGGCATCGCGCACAGTCCGTCCACAGTGGCTTGCACGTTCGCCGCCGCATCCACTCCGAGGCATTCCCGGGGCTCCCACGACGCACAGGACCTGATGGGATGACCACGCCGCCCCAGTACTCCAAGGATGGACCACTCCGACGGCCACGCCGCCACAGGAACAGGCTACAGGGCCCGGACACACCGCCTCTGTTCACACAACGCCGTATAGTCAGCTCATGTACCGCCCAAGTCCTCCCTTCATGCTATAAAAGGAGAGGACCTAGGTTGTTTTAGGGGAGACGGGGGACACCTTGTAACACACACGCACACTCCTGCCGCCGGAGAGCAACGTCTCAAGCGGCCCGCACGGCACCCTGCCGAGACCTAGGACCAGCTCCTTCTCTCCTTTAGCTTGTAACCCCCTACTACGAGCACCTCGGTGCAAGGAATACAAGATCGATCTCTCAGACTGGAAGTAGGGCCTCGATTGCCTGAACCAGTATAAACCTTGTGTCTCTTTGCATCACCATCCGGATCGGGAGCACGCAGAACAAATTCACTAGTTGGTTGAGGACCCCCTGGTCCGAAACACCGACAGTTGGCGCGCCAGGTAGGGGCGCTGCGTGTCGGTTTCGTCATCCCAGCATGTTCCGGATGGCAGACCACGTACGACCATTGCGTCTCGGCACCGTGGTTTGGTTCGGGAGCCTAGAGTTCATGTCTCTAGGGCATGAGTACGACTTGGTGCTCCTCCCTCCTCGAGCCCCACCAACCAACGATGAAGTTACGCCCCGGCAGCCCAGGCGCGGGCGGCGTCCGGGCGGCCATTCTCGCCGCACTCGCCAAGCACGGCACGAACAAGGCCACCCCGACGCTACGCGAATCCGGGGCAACACGCCACCCCCCGCCGATATCCTACGACCAGCTGTTGGCACAGGGTCCCTGGCTGGGGACCTGTCTAGCCTGAGCTTGGACAAAGGAAACTTGCCTGTGGCACGCGGCGATGCCCAGTCGTCAAGCTCCGCTCCACCACTCCCTGAAGAGCCGATTCCGGCGGGGCAGAATCTAGAGACGGCACCGTCCCCATACCCTTTTGGGTTGAGAAATGCCGCCACCTCGTACGCCTACGCTTACTCTGTCGCTCACGAGCACCCCTCGGAACGCCGCCAGCGCTTCGCTCTCGACCTGAGCACCCACTCCGACTTCTCGGACGAGGACGAGGCATGGCCCGGGGTGGATTTTTCCGGACTCCACAACCCTGGGGCATTGCGCTAGTTCTTGGCTGCGAGCGACTACCGCTTCGGCTACTCCGACTCCGACGACGAAGGCACCTACGACCCCACTCGCGAATGTTTTCATGTCGGGGTCGGGATGCCGAGAGCGGGCGAAGAGGACGAGGGGGCAGGTAGCCGTTCCCCATTCCGCCCCGGCGCGGGCGTCGCTACACCTCCACGCGCCATCCTGCCGGCCACACGAAATGAGAATGTCGCTCTTGCGCGACCTCAGCGCCCAGACCTAGAACAGCTCCGCGAGCTCCAGGCCAAGGTCGAGCAAGACCAACTCCTTCGCAGCAGAGCTTCGAGACTCTCTCGAAGCAGAACAAATGAGGTCGCGGTGAAGGGGGAGCCCGACGGAGGGCCCTCGACGTGCATCACCGCATCCATAACGCGAAGGAGCGAGCAACCCCGATCTTCAATCGCGCTAGCTGAACATCGCGGGTCGCGGGCGATGCTTTGGTTCGCGCAATGCCCGAGCCTTCTATCATGGAGGGGCGGCGGGTCCATGGCGAACTCCGAGACCTCCTAGAGACCGCCGCGGTTCAGCAAGCCGAGAGTTCTGCCTCCCGACGGCACTGGGGCGTCTCGAACCTACCCGCGGCACCACCTCGACAGGACAGGGAAGCCTCGGCTCATCCCGAACCTGCTCGAGCACCGATAGCTCATAGGGTCCCCATGCTCCTTGACCGCCTCGACAATCGACACGAGGGGCAGGGAGACCACGAGGTAGTCGGCCGACAACGATGCCACGACGGTGAGGGGCCCGCCCGAGGCTACCATGTGCACCGAGGTAGCCGCTACGACAGCGAGGAAGACCGTATCCCTTCTCCTGAGCCACCTGGCCCTCGAGTCTTCAGCAGAGCTATCCGTGTCGCCCAGTTCCCGGCCCGTTTTCGGCAACCAGCCAACCTCGCGAAATACAGCGGTGAGACCAACCCCGAACTACGGCTTGCCGACCACCGCCTGGCTCGCCAATTTAGGTGGCGCGGACGATGACCGCTCATCATCCGTAACCTCCCTTTGCTCTTGTTAGATTCGGCGCGAGCCCGGCTCGAGCACCTCCCTCCCTCATAGATCCACGACTGGCGCGACTTGGTTAGGGTCTTCGTTGGGAATTTTCAGGCACGCACGTACGTCCCGGAAACTCCTGGGACCTTAAGAATTGCCGCCGAAACCAGCGAAGTCTCTCCGAGGTTTCATCAGCGCTTCTCCAAGCAAAGGCACCGAGCTGCCCGGCGTCGGCGACTCGAGAGATCGTCCCAGCTTTCTCTCCGCACCACTGCCGGGACTCAAAGGGAGCTAGGTCGGAACGTGCCACGCACCGCATTCGCTGCGGCCTCGACATCGCCACCAACAACCGCCGGCGAGGAGGCCGTCGGTGCCATCTTCCCCGACAATGACGCTTAAGGGAAATCGGAGGGACGAGGCCCCCACGCCTCGGCCTCCCACCTCCCTAAGAGAAAGAAAAAGTGGCGCCTAGAGAGAAGGGAGGTCATGGGGGTTGATCTGGTCGGGGCCGTAGAACGCAAGAATCCCCGAGGCCCCAAAGGCCCTCCCTAGGCGTCCCCTAGGTCCCACGCGCCATTCTCCAGTTGTTTTTCACAAAAAATCCTACGCCAAGTCCCTAGCAGTGCTCGATTTAATTAGTTGTAAAACCCCTCGGACCAAGGTCTGCTTCCTAAGCGAGAGACCGGTAGAGTCGTGAGACGGCCCACGCCCGGACACGGCACTCCCTCACTACCTCTCGCTCAAGGGACGGCTAGGGGCCCCAAGGGGTGTTTGCAAGCGAAACCGATCAGGAGCGGCAGAGGCGAGGCTCGAAACATAAGAAAAACAACTAGGAAACACAAGTACTTCAAAAGTAAAGGCCTCGACGGCCACAAGCGTCACGATACAAAAAATAACCCCTATTCTATTTTTACATAGCCCCCGGGGCCCAGATCAAGGCTCAGGGCCTTCAGCGTCGGCAGATGGTAGGGGAGGAACCACCTCCTCTTCGAAGAGCGTCGCCGCGCCGTGCCAGGGCCTTCCGCCGCCTCCATCACCGCCACCGCCTGGCCGGCCTCCTCGTCATCATCAGCAGAACATAGCCATCACCGATGGCCGGAGGTCGACGCCAAGGTAGTGAGAGGAGATGATGACGGCAGCGCCCGCTTGACACCCGTGTGCAGTGCCCCTCGGAGCCGCTCGCGATCTAGCTGCCTTTCAGCGCAATCAGGCGACTCCCAAGGGAGCTGCCTGATTGAACCCCCTCGACCTCCAAGGCCTCGCAGGTGGAAAGGGCAGCACGCTTCGGCGCCTCGTGCTCCCCGATCTCGGTCTCGAGCACCCGTCGCACTGCTATTGGAAGCCTCGGCGGCCCGAAGGATCTCCGCCTCCGACTCAAAGACGCTGAAAATGGAATGAAGTCGAGCGAGAGAAAGGACAACCTAAGTTGGGGACGGAAGCCCACGGAGCTCACCCCTGGCCTTCTGCTCCCAGCGATGGGTCTCGGCCTGACAGGCCTCAACCTTCTCCCTCAACCGCTGGGCCTCGAACCTAGAGGCCTCGGCCGCCCTAGAGGCTTCACTTCCCAGTTCTGCGTCAGACAAGGAAGTCAGGAAGCAAACATAAGGAAAAGGAAACAAAATAAGGGGATAGGAACTCACCCTCGACCGCCCCCTTCAAAACCACAGCCTCGATCTATGAGGCCTCAACCGCAGCAAGGGCCTCGTTCAGAGCGCCTTTGGTAAGCCGGTGCGCACTCTCCTCTGCCCCCAGCTTCCCGACGAGGGCCTCGCCTAAGGCCATCGCCTCTTCGGCCCAGGACCTAAAGGCATCCCGATCGCTGACCACGCGAGTAAGCTCCTCCTCCAGCTCCTTGACCTGCGCCGCCAAGGGGGCGAGCTGCGCCTGGACCGCGGCCGCCTCGACCTTCGTGTCGGCACAGCAAAGGCGGAGGTCCTCCACCTCCGCACGCGCACCGGCTGAAGCTCGTTAGCATTGGCAAGAAGGCCCTCTGGCTGGTGAAGCTGGTCCCAGACGCCCCTCCCGTCGGAGGAACACCGACTTCCCAAGCGACGGGTCTCGAGCTCTGGGAAGCAGAGCGAGGGTCATTGGTCGCAACAAAGTCGAGGAAGGTAACGCGTCGACGAGAAAGAAAAGCACGAACCTGGGCGACTCCGGGCAGTTCGTCGGCCACCACAGAGAAGCGCCGTCCAGGCGACCGCTCCGCCAGCTGGCGATACTGCTCGAAGGTGTTCCAGCGCCCACCCTCAGCCGCGTCCTCAAGGGCGAGCAGAGGCTCCCCCTCAGGGTCGTCCCGGCTCCGCCACAATACCCGCGGGTGGTCCCACCCGCGAGGCTCGGGCCGGACCCACACGAGGGCCGAGCCCCCCTCGTCCAAGAGCGGCGCTGGCTGCTCTACGGCATTGGTCTCCTCGGCGTCGACCACCTCCCGCGCCCGGGAAGTATCGTCGGAGGGGACCGGATAGACCAACGGCGGGCCCTGAACCAAGGGCACCACTAAGGCGGCCACCGCCTGCATCTCCGCCTCCTGCGCAGACGGCCTCGCCGCCACCTCGGGGGCTCCGACCTCTGCAATTACGGCCTCGGCGGTCTCAGGGTCTCTGGCCTCTGACATCGTGGCCTCGACTGATGAGGAGACGCCGACCACGGCCACCGCGATCTCGGCGGTCGCGGGCACCGTGGCCTCCGTCGCCTCAGCCTCGGAGACCCCGGGGGCCTCAGCAACAAAGGGCATGCCGGCCCCATCCGATTCGTGAGCCTCGCCCCCACGAGGCGAAGCACTCCTCCATCATCTGTAGGGGCCGCCGGCAGCCCCTCCTTGGGCGGCCGGCCCGTTGGGTCGACCCTCGCCGACGCCAAGACTGCGCTGGATAGCGGGCTTGTGCCGCCGCCACCTAGTGTGCGGAGGAGTCGGGCCTCGCCTTTAAGCGCCTTAAGGGCGCCAAAGGGAGATCGTCCGCAGGCCGCCCGTCTAAAGAAAATTAACCTCTGTGGTCGCCGCAAAAAACTAAAAAAGCGATCGAAAAAAACACCACGACCGCTAAGAATACACTTGCCTTGATCGGGCGGCCCCCGCTTCGCCACGGCATGCCTCACCCGCAGCGGCGGAGGCGGCGGCAGAGGCGTCGCCTCCGTATCCATCGACGCCGGACGGTCTTCAATGGACCCCAGCCCCGATCGATCCTCCGCAGGCCGGGCGCGCCGCCCCGCCGCCACCCGCTCCGCCACGGCCGCCGAGCCTATCGGCCGACGCGCGTTTGTTTAACGCCGCGCGCGCGGGCGTGTCGGCCTCGGCCCCGGAGCGGGCAACCGCCGGCCCTGGGTCCGCTTCTCCTCCCCTTCTCGGGGGTGCCGGGATGCTTTCCGACACCCCGGGCGCCACCTCTGCGACATCAGGAAGGTGGCCCAGGGGACCTCGCCCTCCCTCGACCTTCTCGTCCCCGTTCGAGGCCTCCGTCGACAACGACGTCGACGGGGATTCCTCCAGCGGAAGACCGTCCTTCCGTTGTTGACGGCGGCGCTTATCCAGCTCCTCGCGCGCGAGGATGTGCTTCGTGCGCTTCGCCGCCTTGGCGTCCTTTCGCCTCTTCTGCGTATCGGCATGAGCACGGTTGACCGCCCGCCGCTCCGCGTCCTCGAGAACGGGCGGTGGAGAGGAGCGCACGTCCCTCATCCCCTAAAGGAACGACAAACACACATAAGGGAACAAGGGGTAGGAGGAGACTGAGGAGCGCCAGAGGCTACAATGGCGCCACGACTTACATGAGAGGAACCCCATGACGGCCAGATCGCGATAGGGGTCAAGTTGCCGCCCCTCACCTTCTCCTCTACCGTCTCCCCCACCCGACGAAGAATCTCCTCCTCGGAAAGGGCGGAAGAGGACATCCGGGTGCCCTCAATGGGCTCACCCGGCCTCATCTCGAACAGCCGCCGCCGCCGAGCCATCAGCGGCAGCACTCTCCGGTGGTGGAACGCAGCCACAACCACGGCCAGCGGTGAGGCCATGGCCCCGCAGACCTCGCCCAGCCCCTCCAGAGGCGGCTCCGGCTTGGGCTGGTCGACCTTTGACACCCCACTTCCACTTCTCTGGGCAACTCCCCACAATCCGCCCGTGTAGGGGGAAGCCCTCCGTCGTCACATGAGAGATAAAACCAACTTGTGTACCACCGGCGGTTGGAGGGACGCAAGTTGGGCCGGGATGTAGAGGGCAAAGCGGTCGACGACGCACTTGAGAGTGCAGCCTCCGCCCTCGTCGCCTTCCTCTTCCCCGACGTGTCCGACGGCTTTTGTAGTATGCCCCGCCGGAGCAGATGGAGCCACAACTCCCAATGGGGCGCGATCCCTAAATACCCTCTCGCAGACGGCAACAAAGATAGCCACCGAGCAACGGAGTTGGGATTAAAATTGTGGAGCTCCACGCCCGTAGTAGTCGCGGAAGCGCCGCGATGAACGGTCCGCCGGACGCCGAGGCCACGCTCGTGGAAGGAGACGAAGCTTACGACATAGCCGTCGTGAGGCCTCGGCTCCGGCTCGCCGTACGGAGCAATCCATTCCGTCCTGGTGGAGTCAGTCACCGGGCGGAGGAGCCCACCATCGACAAGCAACTGGAGCATCTCCTCGGTGACGTCCGACGGATCCTAGGGGTCCGCCTCGACGACAACGATATCACCGGCCATGGGCTCGCTCTTCCTCCTCTCCTTCTCGGCTTTTCGCTGCTCTAGCGACGGCTCGGCGGGGCGGCGCCGATGCGAGCAAGGTAAGACGAGGAGGGCAAAACTCCCGGTATTTATGCGGGAAGGAGGTAAACGAAGCGGCGATGAAATCGGGAGATTTCAATCCAATCGGGCGCGGTTAACCACGAGCCGATTTCACCGCCCACGCTACCACGTCTCCCGCATTAAATGCGAGGACGGTTATGTCCCATCCACCACGCCACGCCGCCGGCCACACGGCAAAGCAGTACCGCTTCGACTCCCAATAAAATCGCCTCAAAGGCGCGCGCGCCACTCGCATGCCGAGCCAATAGGGAAAATATTTCGCGGCCTATTCCTTTCATAGGAAGGAACCAAGGCTCGAGCCTATTACGATCCAGGGTTCAAGGTTGGACCCCAAAAGGGTTTCGACACTACCCGGGATAACAGAGTCAGGGGCGATCGCTGGCGAGCCTATTCGGGGCCGAGACCCAAGCGAATAAACGCTTGGGACGCCCAAAGTCGTGTCCGAGACCGGCAGAAAGTATCCGAATGGGATCCCACCGTAGGGAGGCACCGAGCCACCGAGGCCCAATGAACGGCCCTCGGCACCCACTAGAGAAATCCTCCGGTACTCTTGGGTGTGTCTCTGGACCGCTAGCCGTCCCCTAGCGAACGGGGTTCGGGCCTCCTCGGACTACCCGATAACTTGACTCACCGGAAGTGCCACCGCTCGTGCCCATCAAGGGTAGCGAGGCACATTCCACCCTCCTTCCGAGCGAAAAGGAAGCGCGAGGGTCGCGATAAAAGTCGGGGAACCCCGACGGCCTTCTCGCCCTATGCAGAGGCTAGGGGCTCCTCTGCAAATATGCCGAGACCCCACGACCCGGCTCGCGCCCAAGGGGGGCCTCGGCAAACAAACCTCACGCTGAGGGGCGATAAAAAGTCGGGGAACTCCCGACGGCCCTCTCGCTCTGCGCAGAGGGTAGGGGCTCTCCCTGCGACCTTGCCGAGACCAGAATGGGCTCGGCAAACAAACCCTCACACGCGAGGGGCGTATAAAAAGTCAGGGGAACTCCCGACGGCCCTCTCGCTCTACGTGGAGGCTAGGGGCTCTTCCTGCGATCTTGCCGAGACCAGAATGGGCTCGGCAAACGAACCCTCCGTCCGAACGAAAAGGATATGTGAGGGGCGAATGAAAAAGTCAGGAGACCCCCGACTGTCCTCTTGCTCCAGGCGGAGGCTCGGGGGCTCCTCTTGCACCCAAAAACCAAGACAAAAACATGATAAAGGGCACCGAGCCCGTTACGGTCTAGGGGTTCGAAGGCTGGGCCTCCAAGAGGTTTCGACAGCCGCCCTAGGGCAACAGAGTCAGGGACGACTTCGGGGCGAGCCTGCGAATGGCCCAGGCCCGAACGAGCAGTCGCTCGGGGCGTCCTAAGTCGTGTCCGAGACCGGCAGGAAAGTATCCGAATGGGATCCCACCGTAGGGAGGCACCGAGCCACCAAGGCCCAGCGAAAGGAAGCGTGAGGGACATACCCAACGTCAGGGGGACCCCTGACGAACCTCTCGCTCCATGCGGAGGCTAGAGGGCCTCTTTTTGCAACCTCGTCGAGACCCCCGCAACCCGAACTTGCGCTTATGGGCTCGGCAAATGCAATAAGAACTGATCACTCAAACGCGAAAGTAGAGAAAGCCCCTGGAGGTGTAACTTCACTCCTCCAGGGGCTCGGGGGCTACACCCGGCGGGTGCGCTTGCGCGCACCCACCGGAACCTCAGAAAACAAACCAATTCCTACGGAGCAGGCATAAACCCAGCCTCGACGAACCCTCAGGGAAAGTGCACGCACTCACCCCGAGGCTCGGGGGCTACTGTCGGGTACCTTAGAACGGGGTACCCTAAGCAAACATCAAAACAAAGCTAGAAGGTAAGCCGTGGGCCCCTCACCTGCCACGACCGAGCCCTCCTCCACCTCGCCTCGAGCCTCGAGCAGGAGGTCTCGGAACGAACTCTGCCTCGCACGAGGCTCCCCAAGGTAGGCCTCGGCAGGGGGCGCCGAGCCTCGGCAGGGGACGCCGTCTCCGTCTCGCCCGAGGCTATCCAGGGAAGGCCTCGGCAGAGGCCTCATTCTCCGTATCGCGCGAGGCCTCATTCTCCGTGTCGCTCGAGGCCGGCTCGTCCATGGTCCGTCGCCCCCCGTCTCGGCCGACCCTCCCAACAACTCGTCATGTCTCATTAATGCTTCAACCACTCCCGCAATCTCAGCCGGACGGTGGCTCAACGCCACAGGATGGCCGACGCGACCCGAGGTCGCATCAGCGCCATACCGGCCGGGACAGGCCACTGTGTCCTACCACTGTGTCCACGACCAGCACCATACCGACTGGGAAAGGGTACGACGGGGATTACCGACCATCGTGTGTCCAAACGCTGTACCCATGATCGGCCGCCCGCTCAAGGCCTCGACAGCATACACCGAGGCCTCGGCGATCTTGGGGTTCGCGCCGAGAGACCCCCCCGCGGTGCCAGCCTCGGCATCGACCAAGCCTCGGTATCGCGCACAGTCCGTCCACAGTGGCTTGCACGTTTGCCGCCGCATCCACTCCAAGGCATTCCCGGGGCTCCCACGACGCACAGGACCTGATGGGATGACCACGCCGCCCCAGTACTCCAAGGATGGACCACTCCGACGGCCACGCCGCCACAGGAACAGGCTACAGGGCCCGGACACGCCGCCTCTGTTCACACGACGCCGTATAGTCAGCTCATGTACCGTCCAAGTCCTCTCTTCATGCTATAAAAGGAGAGGACCTGGGTTGTTTTAGGGGAGACGGGGGACACCTTGTAACACACACGCACACTCCTGCCGCCGGAGAGCAACGTCTCGAGCGGCCCGCACGGCACCCTGCCGAGACCTAGGACCAGCTCCTTCTCTCCTTTAGCTTGTAACCCCATACTACGAGCACCTCGGTGCAAGGAATACAAGATCGATCTCTCAGACTGGAAGTAGGGCCTCGATTGTCTGAACCAGTATAAACCTTATGTCTCTTTGCATCACCATCCGAATCGGGAGCACGCAGAACAAATTCACTAGTTGGTTGAGGACCCCTTATTCCGAAACACCGACAAGCTGCTTGCACAGGAGTCTTCTGACAGTTCAGATGATGAGCCTATTCCACATATGCCCTCACAAGCTCATGATTCAGAGGCTAGAGGATCAAGTGCAGCACCACCTCCACCACAGCAGACTTCTATTGATCCTACACTCGCTCGTATCTTGGAGTGTATGCAGTAGTAGCAGGAGAGACAGGAGCAGGAGCAGGAGACAGGCTTGTATTCAGGCCTCGTTTAGTTCCGCCGATTCGGTGCCGTCGAAAACACTGTCGTTTTGTTTTTATTTGGTAATAAATATCTAATTGTTGACTAATTAGGTTTAAAAAGTTCGTCTCGCAAAGTACAACCAAACTGCGTAATTAGTTTTTAATTTCGTCTATATTTAGTACTCCATACATATACCACAAATTTGATGTGACGGGAATCTTCTTTTTATATAGTGCTAAAATTTGGATTATAGAGGAACTAAACATGGCCATGCTGAGCAGACTGAGCGACTGATGACTGTGATTGGGCAGGTACAGGCTCGACAGGATCAGTTTCAGCAACAGTCGCTTACTATTCACCAGCAGAGCCTCGCCTGCATTGATCATATGCTACGACATTCAGGTGCTCCTCTATTCATTCCAGCAGTCCAACAGTTCGCTCCACCAACTACTTTGACTCCAGTGACTCCAACTATGCTCGTGTTTAGTTGCCAGGTCAAATTTCAAAAAAGTGCTACATAATCTATCACATCGAATTTTACAATACGTGCATAGAGCATTAAATGTAGACGAAAAAAAAATTAATTGTACAATTTTGATGGAAATCACGAGACGAACGTTTTGAGCCTAATTAGACTATGATTGAATACTAATTGTCAAATAAAAACGAAAGTGCTACAGTAGCCCAAAATCTAATATACTTCGGGAACTTTAGAGTCAGGACAGTTTTCTTCTCTTAGCTTCTAGCTTCCACAGTTTCTCACCACTCCAGGGACTGGGCAGGCACAGGAGACCACTATAGCTCCACAGGTAGTTCCACCGCTGCACACATCTAGCCAGACTACTTTAGTGGTTGCTGCACCGGTACCGGCATCTCGGAGTCTTTTAGCCACATTCAGCGAGCTCACCGATCATCCAACTCCACCTCTTACTGTACCAGTGATGACTACTGCACCTATCACAGGCACTACTGACACACTGCCGTCTTCTGTTGCATCCTCTGAGCCTATTCCTTCCAAGAGCCAGCCGCCACCGATTGCTTCAGATGCTCTAGTGCCAGAGTCACAGAGATCCATAGAGATTCTTAAGAGACCCAGACTGTTTCCACTACTATTCTAGAGACAGACTGATCAGATAGCTCAAAGCTCATATTCAGCCCTTGGTTAGTTTTCAAAATTTGGATTTTGGGGCTACTGTAGCATCTTTATTTTTATTTAGCAAATAGTGTTCAAACATGGATTAATTAGGCTCAAAACGTTCGTCTCGCAATTTCCCACAAAACTGTGCAATTAGTTTTTCTTTTCGTCTACATTTAATGCTCCATGCACGGGCCGCAAACATTCGATGTGACAGGTACTGTAGCAACTTTTTGGAAATTAGGGTGAAACTAAACAAGGGCTCAGATGTGGACCTGACATAGTTTGAGCTGACTCCATATACCTTGCTACCCGGCTTGTCTGCTTCTACTCCACCAGTCGACCCTTAGTTTTTTATGCTTGATGCCAAAGGGGAGAGGGAGCGAGTATGTTAGCTAGGGGGAGTTTGAGAGATTAGTTTGAGTCTATGAGTTTCATTTGTGTGCTATGCTACTCTCATGCATCATTTGTGTGCTACTCATGCATCATATTTACTTTCATGCACTATGAATGACTGCATTTATGAGACATGGTTGTGTTTATCTAGCTAAATCCTTCATCATGTCTCTTAGTTAATGCTTACTTCTTATGCTTATGCATTTCTACTCCATTGTTAAGTAAGCCATGATATGTACTCATTATCATTTAAAATTTTGTTAGAGTACATGTGTGAGCTTGGTTTGTATAAGCATGCCTAATCCTTTGGCTCTATTCTTGCATGCTTATATGAACCAAGTATGTTGAAAACCTCCTCCTTCTCAAATGCTTACATACTCGAGGTTGTGTTGTCATCAATCACTAAAAAGGGGGAGATTGAAAGCATCTGGGCCCCGTAAGTGGTTTCGGTGATTAATGACTACAAAAGATTATTGTGACTAACGTATGTTTTGTAGAAACAAATTAAGTAAGGTCACAATAATGGAGATTGCTTGGGTGAACAATGGTTTTCATGCCCCCATCGATGGTATTCATTTTGGTTTTCAAAGGTTTGATAACAAGGTTAGGGATGGACTAGCTCTAAGTGTTGATGGGAGTCGAGTAACACTTAGAATAGTTTAGAACTTTATTTTTCTTTTGGCCATACTATAAAGAGGGGTATGAACGGGTAACTTGACCTAGGTAAGTCTAAAGTGTTAAGTGTGGTGCACACTTGTGAAAATTAGCTCTAGGTTGCTCTAAATGTGCCCAAGAATCAAATGAGTCAAGTCCCTTTCACAAAGTGCTTGAATTGGAAGTGAAAGGAGAATTTACAGAGGCGTCGGACCCTAGACCATGGTCATCAGACCAGTCTGACCCTCACAGGAACAACTAAGAAAACCATCGAACCCTGAGACACAGAGGCATCGGACGGGATGCAGACACTGTCTAAGTCTAGGGTTTGGTCACAGGACCATCGGACCCTGTGAACAGTGGAACCGTTGGACCAATTCATTAGAGTCCGACGGTGTCCAAAGAGGTTCCAGTAAGGTTTTTCCACCGTCAAACTAGTCCGACGGTTGGTCGTCGGACCAGTTGTGAGGTCAGCAGCTCAAACGGCTAGTTCTGGCATAGTTCTAACACACTAGCTCCGACGGTCTGACAGAAGCGGTCCGACGGTTGTGTTTCGGCTGAGAATTGGTTCCAACGGCTAGTTTGGTTGGTGGGGTGTATTTATACCACCTCCCACGCCCCATGAACTACCTTTGCTCATTCCTTCAGCTGATACAAGTCCATATTATTCAAAAGAGAGCAAGGGCCTAGTGAGGTGATTGAGATTTGCTAATCCAAGATTAGAGACCTCATTAGTGCATAAGAGAGTAGCAAGTATGCATCCACCTTCTCATTAGACTTGGTTAGGTCAAGTGAGAGTTCTTGCTTGTTACTCTTGGTGATCGGCATCACCTAGACGGCTCGGTGGCGATTGAAGAGCTTGGTGATCACCCGGTTGAGCTTGTGGGTGACCCAACTCATGGTGTAAGCGGTTGTGGGCGATTCACCGCGTCGGAATGACAAAGAATCAGCTCGTAGAGAGCACTCGGTCCTTACGTGGATCGAGGGGGAGCGATACCCTTGCGCGGGTGCTCCAACGAGGACTAGTGGGGAGTGCCGACTCTCCGATACCTCGGTAAAACAACGTTTTGTTTCTCTTCCTCTCTTTACTTTGAG
The DNA here is from genome assembly GCA_904845875.1 of Miscanthus lutarioriparius. NCBI lineage: Eukaryota > Viridiplantae > Streptophyta > Magnoliopsida > Poales > Poaceae > Miscanthus > Miscanthus lutarioriparius. The sequence goes on from CAJGYO010000015.1 coordinate 61,254,369, forward strand.
AATCTACATTAAGCAATTTATTTTAAGTATTTACATTCCTAGAATTGCCATGCTAGGGTAGGATTGGAACTTAGGGTGCAAAACTTTGTTCGGTAGAATAGAAACACTCATAGGCACAAGGGGTGAATTGGCTAAGTTGTAGGATTTGTTTATTCAAGAAAATTTAGAATTAGCCCAATTCAACCCTCCTCTTGGGCATCTTGATCCTTTCAGCCTTCAAATAAAGAAGTATGGAAGTTGAAGTTATCTCTTAAAGTTAAGGTCTTCATTTGGTCCTTTCTAAAGGGCATAATTTTAACTAAAGATAACCTTGTAAAGTGTAATTAGAGAGGTGATGATAGTTGTTGTTTCTGCAACAAAAATGAAAGTATTCAACATATTTTTTTGATTGCAATGTTGCATGCTTTGTTTGGAGGGTGTTTGAAATTGCATTTGGTTTACGTCCACCAACAAGCTCTACTGATTTTTTTGTCCTTGGCTTTAGCAAGTAGATCGCAACTTACGCTCTCAAGTTTGTGTGGGAGCAAGCGCAATCATTTGGCTTATTTGGTTGAGTCAAAATGGTTTGGTTTTTGACAAAAATATACTATCTTATTATTTACAAGTTGTTTTCAGGGCTACACATTGGACATGCTTCAGGTTCATCTTAAAAAAGGACAACGACCGGCTAATGTTAAAGTGGGCAAGTCGTATCCCGGAGACAACAGCAAATAGAGATCTTCGTTAAAGATGGGTGGCTGTTTTCAAATAGGCTTACTGCATAGTTTATTGTTACTTTCTATGAGCTTTTGGAGAGCTTGTTTTTATGCTAGAGACTTTTGTATCAAACTTTAATTGAGTGCATAACTTATGCAGAGATTAGAATAAAACTTTTTTTTTCTAAAATATTATATTTTACAGAAGTAATTAGTCAAAACTTCACTTGTGTGCTGTGTTAACACCCAATTATATTTTACACAAGTAAATAGTAAATATTTTACAGAAGTAGATCTTCACCTAGATTATTATCACCATAAAACACACAGGCCTCCTAGTGAAGGGGCCGTAGAAGGATTGAATGAACCGAAGGTATCTGGGTCTGGCAGCTCCCCTCCAAAGGTTTAAAATTGCAGGCTATAACAAATACCAGTATTTTTTTAGAAGTTATAAAGGTATAACGCAGCTATAGCAAAACTATAACAGACAGCGGTTTAAAAAATATGAAAAATACAAGTAATTGAATAATAAAAACATAAGAATCATGACATTTGATAGACACAGATATGTTTCCAAGGCTTTCAAAGTCTATAGAAAATTACTTAATATGTCATTATAGCATGATTCATGAAACTTAAGTGTTCAGTTTTAAAACACCAACTTAGCAGCAAAGAATAAGTAGATAATAACTAAATTGTCACTCTTATAGCTAAAAATGAAATAGTGGTGCTATTTCAAAGCTACAGCTAAGCAATATAGCGACGCTAAAGCACAATATAGCGGTCATAACTGGCATAGCGAAAAAACTATATCGTGAGCTCTCTCTAAAAACTATAACGGCGCTATAACACGATTATAGCCCGCTATTTAAATCCATGTCTTGTTCCGGTGGAAGGGCATCTGGAATCGCCCAGGCCCAACCCAGCGGGAGAGGGAGAGGGAGGCGCTCTGAAGAAGACATGATCGAGCACTAGTGAACCTAGCTACTGCATGTCTCAGCATTCCCATTGACCAAGCAGTGAACCTATTCCAAGTCCTGACCAGGGTTCACAATATCGACAAAACCGGCCAAACCGGGCCGGTACGGTTTCAGAGACCGGTTTTCGGTTCTTTTTTTTGAATTTTGAAAATTTGATGAAATTTGAAACAAAAAATACCAAAAAAAACTACTTCAAAAACCGCTAAAACCGAAGAAACCGGTCGGCTAGCCGAAGAAACCGACCGGCTAGCCGAGAAAACCGCTAAAATCGGTTCATCGATGAAGTCGTTCGGCTTACCGTCCAAACCGCTAAAACCGAAGAAACCGGTCGGCTAGCCGAAGAAACCGACCGGCTAGCTGAGAAAACTATTTTCGGTCAACACGAATCGGTCCTCTAAATTCAAAATTCAAATTCGATCGGTAAACCGAGCGGTTTTCGCGAAAACCGCCAAACCGCTGGGTCTGGTTTTAGGGGTTCAAACGATAAGTTAAACCCTGGTCCTGACTCAACCACAGCTAGACAGGTGCTTTAATTTTTTTTATTAATTATAGATAAAAAATCCAAACTACTACTTCTAAGTACCGCTTATGTTCAGATAACCTCACGTTTAATTCAATTTACTCTCCTTAACTGTTTTAGTCAATCTAATTTACCCCTTAACAAGATTTGTATTTTTTTAATTTCTCTACATACAAGTTGAATTCTATTTTCAAAATTTAAGAGGTTATAGTGTACACCATAAATTATTTTTAAAAATATCATATGGATTTTATATCATTATATTTAATATAATTATATATTTCTAGTATTAATTTATTATTATATGTCGTAACCTATCAAAATAATGATAAAAATCTATGACATATTCTTTAAACAAAAAATATGATGCCAGTTATCCGAGAAAAAAAATGGGCAGGGGATGGTCCTCATGGAGCAACCATAGACACCCACCGTGAATTTGTGCCACGTGTTCATCCAACGCAAATGAAATTGTTGCTTAAATTTATGAGGAATAATTGGAAATAAAAAGTGCATTTCTCTCTTGCGTTAGATGTATGCACTTGGACATGTGTCACAAATCTACGGTGGGTGTCCATGGTTGCTCTATGGGGACCGTCCTCACCTAATTCTTTTTTCTAGTTATCCCCTTATAAAATTTGAAATTAAAAATCAACTTGAACGTGGAGACACAAAAAGACAAATCTTGTTAAGATATAAATTGGACCAATGGAAATAATTGAGGGGAGTAAACTGAACCAAACAATAGTTAGAGGGTTATCTAGACATAGCCGGGTAGTATTTTGCCCTTATTCGTTAATTTTTATAATTATGGGCCTGGTCTGCTTCCTCCTATACTCCTATACTGTTGTTAATGGGCCTAGGCCTATTCTAGGCTGGATGGTCCATTGTCCTCATTTCTTCTTCTTCCTTCGTCGGTCCGTCCATCCCTTCCCTTCTTCTCCGAGCAAATTGGAATTTTGCCATTATGAAACGTGGGCTTCGCTCGTTTGCCATCTCGCAAAAGGGATTTGTTCATTTGCCATTATCAAACTGGACACACCCGCTAGAATGCCCTTTGAGTAATTTTTTTGCCAAATTTAATCATTTTTTTCGCGGCACCTTTTCTTTCTGTTTTGCCCCTGTTCAATAGGAACGTTCTCTTATCCATTCGTTCCTGGTTCACGGTCTTCACGGAGACATGGACAGAGCGAATGGGAGAAAGACCGAGAGGCAGGAGAGAGAGGGAGCGGCTCGTCCAGCGCCGTCGCCGCCGGCAGCCCACCTCCTCGGCTGTCTCCCCGTAGCCAGCCAGGGATCCTAGCTCCGCCACCGACGCCCACACTGCTCCAAGTGCTGGATGGACAACAACTGGCCAGATCTCATCCAAGGGTACGCATTCTTGCTGTGGTGGTAATCTAACTGTGCCCAAGCATGTAAATTAACCTCGATTAGTGTAGATGTGGTGGTAAACTAACTATGCCACATTTTTTCTATACTAGGCTTGATGGAGAGCCTGAACTTAGCTTAGGAGTGGTAGAACATCCTGCACAGCAGCTGCAGACACCTCTTATTGATTGGGATACTCTATGCATTGAAGAAAGTCGATATGAAGAGGAAAAAATTGAGATTGTTGATGATGAGGTGATGTATGAATTGTTGGGATTTAGGTCTGAGGATGAGGAGGCTGATAAGGCAAGGGAGGTAGTCAGGAAAGTTGGCGGTGAACAGGACGGCGATACTTGGGAAGTTGATCCAACTGGGGTAGCCATTGATGTTGATGACTATTTTCCAGGGGAGAGGACTGTGGTGCATGATCCAAATCGGCCCAGAATGGATCTTGGCATGGTGTATCCTAACATGAAGGAGTTTAGATTGGCTGTGAGACAATTTGCTATAAATAAAGAGTTTGAACTACACATTGTCAAAACAGACCCATCTAGATACATTGCTGATTGCAAAGGAGCGGATTGTCCTTGGCATCTTGTTGGGCGTAGACAACCTGATGGGTGCACCATTATGGTACTAACTTGCATTTTGTGATCCGTTAATTTTTTTCCTTCAATAACTTGAGATTGCTAATGTATTTTGTCCTTCTATTATTGTTTGCATTCACTATTTTTTTTTTGCAGGTGACAAAGGTTATTGGTGAGCACACATGTACATCAAGTGCTAGGAGAAAGACTACCACACCAACCAGTGCTTAGGTTGCTACAAAGGCAATGCATCACCTTAGAAAGAAAACAACTATGGGCTGTAAGGAACTGCAAAAAACTTTGCAGGATGAGCACAAGTGACAAATTCATTATGACACTGTTTGGAAAGGTAGGCAAATTTCTTTGAGAGAATTGTATGGCAAATGGGAAGATAGCTTTCAGCTGCTATTCAATTGGAGGGCAGAGGTCCCGAAGAGGTCTCCAGGTAGTGTTATTGAGATTGGCATTAAGGAGGTAGATGACATGTTCTATTTCCATAGATTTTTCTATGCACTACAACCTTGCATTGAAGGTTTCTTAGAAGGATGCAGGCCATACCTTAGCATAGACTCTACTGCACTTAATGGTAGATGGAATGGTCATTTAGCTGTTGCTTGTGGTATAGATGATCACAACTGGATGTACCCAGTTGCTTTTGGCTTCATTGATGGTGAGACAACAGATAACTGGACTTGGTTTATGACTCATTTGCATAAGGCCATAGGAGATCTTCCTGTTTTAGTTATCTCGTCAGATGCATGCAAAGGTTTGGAAAATGCAGTTAAGAAAGTGTTTCCTAAGGCTAAACATAGGGAGTGCTTTAGATATCTAATGAACAACTTTATTAAAAAGTTTGGTGGTAATGTATTCTCTTAAGATGTATCCTGCAGCTAGAGCTTATAGACAAGAAGTTTTCAAATATTTTTTTCAATTCAATTGTTGAAGCTAGTCCTGATGTGTTGGTTTGGCTAGAGGCTCACCATTATAAGCTATGGATGAGATCTGCCTTCAATCATGACATTAAATGTGATTATGTCACTAATAACCTTGCTGAAGTATTTAACAATTGGATCAAGGACTGAAAAGACCTTCCTGTTGTTGAGCTCGCAGACAAACTCAAAGAGATGATAATGGTGTTGTGGGCAAAAAGGAGAAAATTTTTAGAAAGTCTTAGTGAGAAGATCCTCCCAGCAGTCATACATCAGTTGAAGGCAAGAACAAAAGGACTTGGGCACTTGACTGTTGTAGACTCCGGTAGTTCTACAGCAGAAATTTGGGACACCACAAACACTCACTGTAGACATGTTGTGAAGTCATATCTTCATGAGTGCACCTGTCTTGAGTGGCAGCATATTGGTAAGCCTTGCTAACATGCTTTGGCTTTGATAACAAGTGCACAGTCTACTGATGTAAATATGGAGGATTTTGTGCATGAGTATTACTCTATTGAGAGGTTCCAGACAGCCTATAAAAGAGACTTATAGAGCCATCGCCTGATAGGTCACAGTGGCCAGATGTTGATTTGCCTTTTGGGGTTAAGGCACCCCTTCACAAGATGGCAGCTGGTAGGTACAGAAAACTCAGGATGAAAAGCTTCCTTGAAGGTGGTGGAAGCAAAGGAAAGGAGGCAGCCAAGGAAGCAGCAAACGAGGCAGATAAACATGCTGCAAATGAGGCACAAAAGGGCAAGAAAACGATGATTAGAGGCAAAAAGAAGTGCAAGAGATGTGGAGAATTGGGCCATGGTGAAACAAGCTACAAATGTCATCTTAATGGGACTAAGAAAAGGCAAGACCTACTATATTCACTTGCTGTCCTAAATTGTTGTGCTCATTAACTTGAATATTTCTCTCTAAACTTGCAGGCAAAGAAAGCCAAAGAAAAATACAACAAAGTATGGTGAGAATGCAAAGATCCCAACAAAGAGAGCAAAGAAGGGAGGGGACAGTACTGCTGAACCAACCGTGCAAAGAATGGCACCATCAGCCCCAAATGCTTTCAATGACCAAGAAATGGCAGCACCAGCCACAAATGTAGTATGTAGCCCCACAAGGCTCATAAGAGACCAGATCATACAAAATATCCCCATAAGGGTGACAAGAGGGTATGCAACACATTAATTCTCATTTTTTAGTTGTACATAAGTGCAAAAAATGACTCATAGTGACACTTTTATTGCAGCCGACTCCAAACTTTGCTCGGTGAAGGTGTCGATCCCCCATCCATTGCTGCCTCACCAGACAGGACAGTCCAAAAGAGGAGCCCAGCAAAAAAAATGAAGCTAAGGAAACTAAACACCAAGTGATGCTTTGTGTTCTTGTATCTGGACCTTAGTTATTGTACCTAGAATGCTACCTAGCTATTGTGTGAACCTAGAATGTTTCTGGAATGATATTGTGATCATGAATCTGGATATTGTGTTACTAGAATGTTATTGTGACCATGAATCTGGATATTGTGTTATTGGAATGATTATGGAATGTTATTGTGATTATGAATCTAGAATGTTTCTGGAATGACATTGTGTCAAAATTCTGTCCGAATTCTATCAAAATTCTGACAAAATTCTGTCCAAATTTTAGCAAATTTCTGTCCAAATTTTAGCAAAATTCTGACCACATTTTAGCAAAATTCTAAGAAAATCAGATCATATGATGTGTACAAAAAATCAAAAACACATGCTGATTTCAGAAAAACATTTCAGGAAAACATCTTCTTCATTCCATAGGACTTAGATGTCATTACAACACATTCTACACATTACAACGCATGCTGATTTTGCTTCACTTGCTAATAAGCACTATCATACCTAAAAGAACTATGACAGTCATGACTAAACAAAGCACCACCAACATCTGGACAAGATCGATAAGCTTGTCCATCTTGAGATACATCCTCTCTTCGTCAAAAAATTTGCTTTTAAGCTTCATTTCTCCCGAGGCTTTAGTTTCACCATGATCTTCGAATGGCACTGGAGCTTGCAAATCTTGCAAATCTTCTTTAAGCTTCTTTGCAACAACTTTCTTGTAATCTTCCAACCACCTAAAGAATGGAGATTTCTTCACTGCCTGTCGAAATGACAATACATAACACAGCTTATTTCTCCAAACCTTGACAGTTCATCCAGTTGTATATGACGATAAACAACAGAGCAATATATACTCACATATTCATTGTAGTTTACGCATTTGAAGAAAACTTTGCCGTTGTTCTTTCAGGATTTGCATTCCACTATTTTATCACCGCATTCTGGGCATGGAATGAGAGGGATCCCACTAGGGCTAAGTGGATACAAAGAAAGGGCAATTGTTAAGATGAACGACGAACTAGACGCAGCCTCACCCATAGCAGGCTGGCGTGTGCGGCAGTGGCCTAGAGAAGAGCACCTGAACCGACGGGGGTAGGAGCAGCGGCCCGCCGGCGGCCACAGATCTAGCGTCGGGGAAGCCTCACCAGCTCGTGGCGGCGGCGGCGGCGGGCTGGAGCAGACGCGTCGAGGCGGCGGCGGCGGGCTGGCGCGGACGCATCGGGGCGGCAAGCGGCGTCCACCTGGAGATGTGCCGGCGGTAGCAGACACTCCTCGGCATCTTGAGTCTCCCTCTCCGGTTCCTATCCGTCAACAGACCGTGAAATAGAAAGGAACGAATGGATAACGTTCCTGTTGAGCAGGGCAAAACGGGAAAGAAAAAATGCTGCGAAAAAAAAGATTAAATTTAATAAAAATTTACTCAAAGGATAATCTAGCGGGGTGTCCGGTTTAATAATGGCAAACAAGTGAATCTTTTTGCGGTATGATAAATGGCAAAATTCCAATTTTGTCGTTCTCCTTGCTGCCCTTTTGCCGCGCCGCAGTTGTTCGTTAAGGCGGGAGATGGCGGCGCCGCTCCTCTTCTACGATCTCAGCCTCCTCCCGTCCTCTTCCTCCTCCTCCTCCGGTGACGGCGGCGATGGCAACCCCAACTCCTCTTCCTCCTCCCGCCTCCAGCTCTTAGCCGCCACGGCGCGCGCTCTCGAGCTCGGCTACGCCGCCGTCGCTCTCGACCACCCCCACCGCGGCATCCTTGCCGACTCCCACCGCTGCCGCACCGAGCCTTTCACGCCCCTCTCCTCTCTCCCTCTCCCATCCTCCGCCGCTCTCCATCGCCGTCGCCTCGCCCCCCCCGCCTCCGAGCCCTTCCGCCAGTACACCCGCATCACCCTCTCCCTCGATTCGGCTGCAGCCACCGCTTCCGCGCTCGCCCCCTCCGCCTCCCGCCTCCTCCGCACCTACGACCTCGTCGCAGCCCGCCCCCTCACCCAGGCCGCATTCGATCACCTCTGTCAGGCACCCTTCTCAGCCCAACACCTTGATCTCATCTCCATCGATTTCTCCTCCCACGGTAAGCTGCCCTTCCGCATCAAGCCCCCAATGCTCAAGCTTGCCCTGCAAAAGGGGCTGCATTTCGAGATCGCCTACTCCCCACTCATTTCTACTGACGTCAATGCCAAGAGGAACCTCATAGCTGAAGTCCAGGTCAATGTTATTCTACTCCTACCCAAGGACCCAACATTGTTTTCCCTTTGTGATAACGCCTTGCTCTATCGAGAAAACAGAAAACCACCTATTTTCAGACACCATATGGTACATACAACTTTCATATATCTATAATAATACATTCTATTTTTAGCTTTTGGTGGACTGGACTAAAGGAAAAAATCTCATCATCTCAAGCGCTGCTCATACTGCTTCCCAGATCAGAGGCCCCTATGATGTCATCAACCTATCTGCTTATTTACTTGGCATTCCCATTGACCGAGCAAAAGCTGCTATGTCCACAAACTGCAGGTTAGCTATTCATTTGTCAAGCCCCGTGTCTCAGAAATCATGCATGGTAGCCAGCCATTCTGTCAATTTACGCTACTGATTGGGTTAGTTTTGGCTCGTGCAGTAACCCCTGTGCAAAGAGCATCTTTTGCTGTTAAAATATAGCAGCCTTTTGTTTTATTTAGTTTCAGCTCTCTGATTGCAACCTGGAACCTGCCATTCTGTCAATTTACGCTACCTACTTCCATTTAAGAAGACAGCAAATGTTGCTTGAATTGTGATGCGATTTTGTGCCATTTTCTCATTGTCAGGTCACTTGTTTTGAAGGCTATGAGGAAGAAACACTTTTACAAAGAAACAATTAGAGTTGACAGACTATTACCAAATGAAGAGTTGACTTCAACAAAATTCAAGCTTGCTGATTGGATTGGTTGGAAACTTGGAATTCTGTATCATCTGAAGTAGGGGCAAATCAGGTGGAACCTTCTTCCAACTTTGATGAACTTCCTGGTTCACCCATATGTGGTGTAATCAAAGGGTCACACGAAAAACCTCACAATCCTGATGTGTCTGTCTTTGTTAAACTGTCAGAACAACCTAGTGATCAAGATCAAATCCCATCCGAAACTCAAGAAGAGACACTACAAGTTGACAGAACTGAAGTCCTGACAGATTGTGGCCAATCTATCTTGCCAGCATCTTTCAATTATCAGAATGCTATACTTGAGAAGGCCGAAAACAATGAAGTTTTTGTGAATCCTTTTGTGCAGCCTGGTACAGGTTGTTTTGCTGACCCAAAAATTGTAGCCAAGCATGTTGAATTCGTGCAGGATGCAATGGAAGTAGATACAGTAGAATCATGTAGGCCAAAACTCGTTGTCGGTGACAATATTCCTTCAACCTCTGATACTAGTACGAAGCTAGCATGTTCTGCTCTTCCCCATGGCATAGAGCTTTCTGGTACTAGTCTTGAGGATCAGGGGCCAAGTCACTCTAGTGAAATCCTAGCCAATGATAAGTCTTATATGAAATATCACACTGATTGCACCTCTGGTGTGAGTGAGGTTCATGAAATTTCTTCTGGTGCTGATGTTTGGCCTGAGGACAGGTATTCAGATAGGTCTAATGGAATTCAAGCTGATAATGAGGCTTGCAGAGGTACTTCAGAACCACTGGAGTGTCCCCCATGTGGGGTAGATGACAAGGCACCATCCGATCTTTCATTTTACTCAAGTCATGAATTATGCAGGGATGTTATAATTCAGCCGAAAGTTACGGAGGGAAAAGTAGAGCAAAGTAGGGATGAAAACATAGTACAAACTGTGGAAAATGAAGCAGAATCTGTTGACACAAAAACAAGAACATCTATTTCAGTGGAACCTACGTCCCATGGTCAGGAGATCAGCTCAACTATTCATACAAGAAGCACTGGTGCAAGCTGTGAAAGTGATGAGCTGAAAGAACAGAATTCTAAGGACATAAATGCTTCTTTGGATAAAAGTATTGCTAAAACGCATGAGCTACTTCTAAAATTTCCTTATCCAAGTGGTAAGGCTGGGATGTCCACAGTCAGATCAGGTAAGATATGATGCCTTGACTACTCTTTTTTTTAAAAAAAAAATTGGAACACCCCTAATCTTTCTACTCTTTAATATTCAGAATTGTTTCATTTATTTACGGTGCATACTGCCGTTTTGTGTTGCATACCTTTTTTTCTCTGTTAATTCTCTAGTTTCTTGAGATGATACAATGGGGTTTCTGTCATCTTTCTTTTATAAGGGAAAGGCAATCAGAAGGATACTCCTTGTTCCTTGCCTCGTTTACATATTTTGTTATAGATTAAAATAAACTTCCTTTTGGAGAGGGTTTATCATCTTGTTTCGTGAAAAGGATTTGATTCTGTAGAAAACAAAAAATAAGTTGATATTATATCTATCTTCTAAACAAGTCTAAATTATTATTGCTTTTGCAGAAAAGCGAACACATAAACTAAGGCCGCACCATCCAGCTTATCTTCCTTTCTTGGGCTTCCTTCTGTCCGTTTGTTTGAAAAAGAAAATATGCAAAGTAAGAGGACTGATCAAACGTGCATGAGGTTTTATTTCACTCTGACAGGAGTTTGCTGTCAATTACCATCCCTGAATCATTATGTAACAAGGGAAGATCAAGAAATCTCGTTTTAAAGTTTTGATCTGAAATGCAAATCCGTTTACCAATCAGTTGTATCGTACATATGGAAAACAGAGCCATACCTGAGTTGGAAAATTTTCTTTTTTGGTTCGTCCATATGTAACCTAGATCTAACTTCCCCAGTGCCACTACAAATCTCAACGCTCATGTTTTGTACAGTAAAACTCTCCTTTTGGTTCCTACTTTCATGTTTGGTGACTTTGATCAAATTAACCTTGGACAAATTAAGATATATAGTGATCTGACCAATGACTAATGGGACTGGCAGTTCCACCTGACTCACTACCTTTAATACACAAGCTCATGAAATCTGGTGAATATTGCAGTAGATATGTTTTAAGTTTGACCAACTTATAGTACCATGGTTCTGGAAATAAATAGAAAATATAGGTAAGGGAAAACTAGTGTTGGTTTTACTGTTTCGCAAATGTGCAAAGTTGAAGTAACAATCTGATTTATCTTTTTTCACGTAGCAGGCTTAGTAATTCTGCAGTAATTTGATTCTTATTAGGTAGTTACATTCTTACCAAGTATTGTTGACTTTATTGTAAATGGAACAGAAACATTTGGCTGCATGTTTGCTCAATCCTTTGATCAGCCTGCCATGGGTCTATCTGACACTTAATTCTTCACTGCCTGTGAAACATGATTTCATATATTCTTGTTGAAATAGATATTGTTGGCATTTGTTGCTAGATCCTTATTACAGGATGCTCTACACCAACAAATGTGTATAATCATCAATGTTGGTGTATGCATATGTAACTAAAAGAAAACCCATTTGAAAGTGTTTGCATGTCTAGCCTTGAAAGACCTTACATATAGCACCTCAATTGGAGCAGCTTCTTCCTTGCTTAACTGAAAATAAACCTGCACGTGACCACCATGTATGGCCATTATGTTATTCCTAGGCTTTGTTGGCTCTCTGAAGTAGCATTATGTTACTCCTACTCATCCTGATATCCTCTATACCTAACAATACTGAAGCAGTAAAAATGTTTTGTTTTGTAGTGATTGCCTTGAAATAATATGAAGCAATGATTACTAAAACTGGATTCATCACATAATTTTTTTATACAAATGTAATGTCATTTTAGTACCTGGCACGGTGGAGCCTGCAAAATTATAAATTGTTGTAAACAGACATTGCAGCATATGGTGCTCCCATGTTGCCACAGTGTAGCAAATCAACTACAAGATGAACCAGCTATGCTGTTCTCAAATGCCTCTGGAAAGGCTGAGTTGGATGTGCATATTTCTTGTTTTCTTTCATTTCTACTTAGTATTCTATGGATGTAATTTAGGGATTAAACATGAACTACTAACAATTTTCTCTTTAAAGATAGACTGTATTGGAAGGGAAAATAAGCGCAGATGAAGTACAGTAAGCTCCGCTTGCATTGCTGTGGCTTTTCAAAAGCATTTGTTTCCTGATTTTGGATGCAGTAACAGTTGATAGCATTGTTTTTGGAGGCCAAACAGCAACATCCTATTATAATGGTATAAGATTCCACTATAACTAGTTAGCTATTACAGCATAACACATGAACCATGAAATGACCATGCTTCTGTTTGATGTGAAAAGTTTCTAGAGACCATGATCGTGATAAAAAGCCATACCCCACACTTGCACCTGGAGGAAGATTTGGGGCAGGACCAAAATCTTTCCTCCATATGACACATCCCACCAGAATGGGTGGTCTTATCAGCCTCCATCTATGTGGCCTCCTTCAGCTAAAGCTTATGACATTTGCAATGACCGGTTGGTTATTCTTAACTTCATTTCATATGAATAGTGATTTGCAATTTTATATTAGGCATCCTATTGGAGTTAAATGAACTTCTCTGTACTTGAATACCAATTATTCCCATAGTTGTGTATCTATGTAGTCTGTCAATAAATTCTTCGTGCACATCAACTAAACAATCATTGCATCACCACTCATGCTATAGTGGTGTGACTATTCTTATAGTTGACCTAGTAGAAGAAAAGGAAAATCTAGGAGAACTGCGCGCTATCCTATTACTCCCACTTGTTTTCATTATCTTACATGAATGATTCGTTGATGTGTTGCTTGACAAAGAGGCATTTGCTTATGAAATACTTGTATTTCTTTCTATGCAGTGAAGTGTCAATGGTTTAATGTGTGGTTGCTTTGGTGTCTTGAAATCGATGCAGGTTGCATGTAAAAGGAAGTCGTAAGAATTGTGGTGTATACAAGCAATTTGGCTCATGTCAATGGACAATAGATCTATGGTGCCCTTTGACTTTATCTTGTCGGTTGGCTAAGGCCACTTCAAGTCGTCAGGGCATATGGCTATGTCAACGTGAGACTCAATTCTTGAGTGGGCTACTGTAGGGATTCACGAGAAGCTGTGGCCACAATAGGAGCAGGGAGTCCTGCGATTGGTGTAAGGACACTCCAGTGATTTTACCAACCAATTGCCAACTGAAAACAGCGTCCTGGGTCAATAGCAGGAAACTTGTGCCCAATAGTTGCTCGAAACAAAACTGATTCTTGTGGGGCTCAGCCTTGCTGTAGGCTGCATTATTCAAAGGCGGTATCATATCACTTCTTCCTCCCCCACCAAAAATCTTGGGAGATGTCACTTCTGATTTTGGAAGCTCATCATATGAGCCAGTGCGGTGGGCTTTGTAGGGACAAAGTCTTTTCAAGGGATGCTTCTTTGCATTTAATTGCGATCATCATTCGGTGAGCTTCCTTTGCAATGACCTTTGTTTCACGGAACCTGGATGTAAATGAACTAACTGCATGGAAAGTCTCGGGAGATGTCACTTCTGATTTTTGGAAGCTCATCATATGAGCCAGTGTGGTGGACTTTGTAGGGATACAAGTCTTTTCAAGGGATGCTTTTGTGTTTAATTGCGACCATCATTCGGTGAGCTTCCCTTGCAATGATCTTTGTTTCTCCAAATCTGGATGATGGATGTAAATGAACGAACTGCATGTGTTGCTTACCTTTGCATATGTGTCCATGCATCACATTACTCTGATTAGGGAATGATGAGGAATGCTAGAATCAGGAAAATATTTTACATGTTGATTCCCTCCCGGTACATGGAGTGGTAGCGGTAGGTCCTTACCCGTAGTTGCGGTGTGGTCAACTGCAAGTTGAGCATGTGTCTGTCCTGGTGTAACAGCAGCACAGGGCATATGGAATGGGAGTATCGTTTCAAGGACATCAGTGGAACCGAAAAGGTATAAGCGATATCTCCAACTTGCTCATGTCTCCATGAATAGAAATATAGATAGAATCGTCAATTGTGAGCACTATTGTCCTTAATCGTTTGCGATTTCTAGCTTTGGTGTTGCTCATGTGCTGTGCTCACAATCTATTGAGATTCTCTTTGTCAGAACGTACACATGCATTTTTGGTTCTAAGTGCTAGCTGCATTGATCCAATTCCTTGGTGCATAACATGGAGAATTCATGCCTGCATTGTGGTTGTGCAGGGCACGCCCAAAATTCAGTAAAGTTGCTGCGCCCATGCGCTTGTATGCGCACCAGCTTACTTTTGTTAGGTTGTGGCAGCTAGCCGTGGATGCAGCACTATAACCATCTGTGGCTCATTGTGTATGCATGTATGTACGTTGGTCTCCATCTCATCCTGCTGCATGTGTTTGTTCAAGTCTATAAAACCCAAGAGGGCCTGCCTGCCTGTCAGCTGTCACCGCACACTACCGATCGAGAATCGAGATTCATACATACATTAAGCAGCACCCACAGGCCACAGCCATGTATCAGCAACACCATCACTGGGGCAATTCCTCTTGTTATTGCGTTGATGGTGAGCTCAAAGCTGGTGATGCAATCCTTTCCTCTCGTCCAGACGCCTTGCTTGCCAATGGAGGAGCATTCCTGCCTTCTCCGTCGCTGCTGCCGCCACCGCCACCGTCGAGCTACATGTCTCACTATTCGCAGCCCCCGCCTGCCATTGTTCCTCCACCCATGGTCAGTCAGCTGCACGCCATCCCCCACCTGTCCCCGACGTCGTCGTCGTCGTCCGGCATGGCTGCAGCAACGTCCTCGTCGTCGTTTCGCCGGGCGTTGAGCACGGGAGACCTCATCGTCCGGGACCGGGAGGAGGAGCAGAGGGTGGTGGCGGCGGCGGCAACAAGGTACAGCGCGGAGGAGCGACGGGAGCGCATCGACAAGTACCGGAGCAAGCGCAACCAACGCAACTTCCAAAAGAAGATCACGGTCTGCCTGCTGCTGCAACATATATATCCGTGCGTATTGGTCTGGTTGGTTTCAGCTAGCTCTGGCTGCTTTCCTCTAACATACGCAAATGGCGGCGCATGCAGTATGCCTGCAGGAAGACGCTCGCAGACAGTCGTCCCCGGGTGAAGGGCCGCTTCGCGCGCAACGGCGGCGACTACACGGAGGCGGATGCTGTTGCAGACCACCATGTCCCAGCAGCAGCACATCAGTCAGAGTCAGAGTCAGACTCGCCGGCAACAGCAGCGGCGCCGAAGTGGTGGCCGCCAGTGCAGGAGGAGTTGCCTGCCGGCATCAACCTAGCTGAGCTCTGTGCTGACGACGACGAGATGCTGGCCGCCTACCTTGGAGTCTCCTCCATCAGTATAACTGATCATCACTACAACTGCCACCCGTAGATATATAGATAGATGCATGAGTAGAAATGCTGCTCGCTTTAATTTATATTATTATTATATATATCGTTGTTTTTTCCCCTTTCTGCTAGTTAACTGTGTATACATCTCTGCACGGGATTTTCTTTTACTACAAAGAAATTTGATATTGCCTTTCGCTTATATAACTTTTCTTTTATATATTGCCTCTGCTCGTTGTTTATTTCCTGATCAATCGATGTGCGTGTCTATCCATGAGTCTGATGCACACAAGACAACATTTGTGTACTAGTCTTCTACATATATGATTTAAATTAAACATAAAAGTGCCTGCATCTGCAGTTTATTTCCCTCTCAATGACTGTTGTTTTATATCTTTTACATGGTTCATTTTTCATTTAACAAAATATGTATGTGACCTTGTTGGTACTGTGAATACACAAATCCAAAAGTTATGTTTTTCTCTAGAATGATCTGTTACATCTCAATCTCCATGAGAAGAAAAGTGTTTTTTTTTTTTTTTCTACAAGTTTTCATAAGAGAAGAAGAATACAAATAAGTAAGGATCTACTCCCTCCATCTTAAATTGTAAGACGTTTGACTTTTTTGATCCCAAGTTTAACCACTCGTCTTATTCAAAAAATTTGTGCAAACATAGTGAAATTTAAGTCATTCTTGAAGAACTTTTATTAATAAACCAAGTCACGACGAAAGAAGTGATATTTTGCACAAATTTTTGAATAAGACGAGTGGTCAAACTTGGTGTCAAAAAAGTCAAACGTCTTACAATTTGGGATGGATTGAGTACTTTTTTAGTGAAAACCAGGTCCAAAAGAATACACACAACTACACAACCACTGTCTGCCTACGCTGGCCAACAACTTTTTGTCGCTAGCCAAGCCACACCCAACATAGATGCACATAGCCATCGCTTAGCCTACCATGCCACAACAAAGCGTAGTATTGAACGATAGTCACAACAACCCTATGTAGTGCCACCTACCACCTTAGCCGCACCACCCCTGCGTGGCATGCGAAAGGGGCAATAGCCAAGCATGACCGACACATGCTGACTTATGTCACACGTACCTAACCTGCAGCCAGTCAGCCACACACATACACAAATGCAGTGTCACTACCTTCCACAAAAGTCAGGAGTGAGGTATCTCTCCCAGTACCGCATAGATCCGTCCAACCAACCGTGGGTGAGATTAGGTCCGGACAATGGATTTAAACATTACCAAGGTTATGGCCAAGCCACCTCACATATGCAAGCACCGTTGATAACCGCCAACACTAGCCCAAGAGAAAGGAGTCGAGGCTGATGATGATGTACACCTTGCCACTGCCGCCCTTAGATCCGACTAGACTTCTAACTGCGTGCTTTGGTGGCAGCAAGGGACATGGGAGGAGGGAGGAACATCACTGGCGTCAAACTTAGGTTATGCAGAGACGGGAGGGAAGAACATGGGGTGTTTAGTTGAAGGAATGGAGACATGAAGTAGTCTATCATCTTCTCACTTATTTTTTTACTTGTGGGATGAAATGAGTTGATCCAGCACTAACTTATTTGACACAAGCTAATAATTAGTATAGGTACAAGAAATGAGGTTATTTCACCGAATTTGAGAGATGGTCATGCTTCACATCATCTAGATTTCCTTTCCCCTCAAACCAAACATCCTAAATTCCTAATAGATTATGCATGCTTTTTTCATCAACTGTTAAGGTCCAACACAGTGCATGAAAATAAAAAAAGTGAGATTTTAATTCATGGAGAGGCATAAGAGGAAACACATTAAAAGAGACAGACACCAGTTATCATATAACACGATCTAGCAAGTATATTTGTCGGCGGATTGGCAAATGTGCTCTAGTATCCATATATATAGTATTATTACAAGTATACCATAGCCGGAGCTTGCATTCACATGTTTCTCACCCAATGATCGATACGATACTTGCAGTAGGATGCTGTAGCAGCTATTGTACTAGTGGTGACAATATAATCCCTATTGGATTTTCTTTCTTTGCAATTTACTAATTTACATAATTAATTTCTCCCAAGAATGCAGTAGCAGGTCTCACATGCATGATATGATGCTAGGCTAGCGTATCGACACGTCTCATCACTACTAGAGCTCAGGGTGTTAACAACCATACATATATGTTAGCCACCACCAACTGCATGTGGTGATTGTTCGACTTATCCAGTTATTAGTCTCCTAAGTTTAACTCCAGAGGAAGGTAACTACGCAATCTCTGTTGAAATCAAGAGTAAAAAATGGAAACAAGGCTGGCTACGTATCAGTGCTTGATTCACTCTGGATCTCATCAAACAACGACAACTTTTTTAGTATTATTATCATATTTTGGAGTGGAGCACTTCTACTCCGGTCCTCATGTATGATTCCATTCACTAGTGCACACAGCCTGCTTATCAGTCATACATTGGATGAATCTGAAGACACACTGAACAAAATATGCGTACAAACAGAGACCTTTACCATTAACTTCTCTCAACCTTGTTGATCAATATTACTTGACCATACCTAGTAGGCTCCAAAAAGCATTTATCTTCCAACTGCAGATTTTAATGGTTCAATTCCAAGACACCGCCACCTGAAACTGTCTATACAGCAATGATGCCCCTAGTTTATCGCAGCAAGAGGGGCTCTGTGTTTCGGGTGTCCTCGACCCTGCCAACTGCTGCTTCCCGTTTCCATTTACAGCAAGCTTCGTCGGTGTTCTGCTGTCCCAAAATGCCTTCACGAGATCTTCAAGGGGGGTTACCAACTCCCTGATCGATTGGCTGTTCAGAATGTTGATCTCACGCCTTCTTGGTGTTGAACAAGTTGCTTCATCCACCTGGCCCAGAAACGCACAGAACTCGATATTAGAAAGTGAAGGAACCATCATGCTTCACCAGGTAAACAAACTACTATGTATATATATGCCCAGAAGACTAATATTGCTAACCTTATAATCATCTCCCAGAGATCTATCGGCATTCCCTGTTATTCCTTTTGTCTTCTCATAGTGACCATGTTCCAAGTCATGAAGTTCTGTTCTGGATGTCATCACGATGGATTTCACATTGTCGCAAATACCATGGTCTAATTTTAATGAATCTGGCAAAGAAATCAGCAATTTGCAGGAAACTTTAGACAACAGAAAATGCATGTGCTGGAAAAAGAAAGATGTGCCACTGTGAGGAAATAGTACCGTCAATAGAACTAAGAAGGGATTTGCTTGAAATGTCACTATCTTCAAATCCAGCAGTGACAGCAGATGAAAATCTTGCGTCCAGTTGGTTGCTCACCTCATTCCCATCACTTCATTCAAAGGATGCACATATGTTTAGCATACAAGTTCAAGTTGATTCTCTTCAAACTATTTATCCAACAAAACCAACTTCAATTGTCAGTATCAATTACCTTATGACTGAACTGATGGCTTCTGCATTGTTTCTTCCAAGCGCCAACACCAAATTTTGTGCAGTAATCCATTGTTCTGAACATAATTCTACCCTTCCCTTGCTGTACAATAAATCATATGTGTTAGTTTCCATGTTCTAAAATTCTCATGAAATCAACAATTTAACTGTTGAGATAGACAACTTACCATTGCTGCAAATTCCCTGCCAAGAAGCATCGTTTCTGTTCAATAGATGATACATTTTGTTGGAATGCCTCTTCAGTTCTCTTCATGTAGGCTTCCCATTGCTCTTTCATAGAAGATGTAAAATCATGAAGCTTGGTAGTTTTGGTTTGTAAATTGTTTGAACGCTCAGAAGCAGTCCTATTGAGGCTGCATATATCGTCTTGAACCTGGTAAAATGACACATATATGTCACTCAGTCAGCTCAGTAGTTGGTTTTCAGCTGTTGCACAAGTAGATGTTTCTCTGAAGAAATTTGACTAGGATGACCAAATAACAGTATGCACATATGCATTGGTTTATGACAACAAGGGCCACACAGTAGTGACCTATACATTATTAGGCATCCTCCGATATTGAAGTGAATGAAATATCCATATTTTTCTTTCTAGCATTCGATTCTGCAAATAACCCTGCGACCTTCTCCATCAAGTACTTCTCTTCATCAGCAACAAAGGCCTGAATCCATTTCATGTCATCAGATAACAAATCATACAACTAGATCCTTACAGACTAATGAGAAACTTACAGCTGCAACAGAAGATTACCTCAAACTTCTTCTGAAGCTGGAAGAGTTGCTTTTGATGTTCCATCTGTGATTCTTCCAAAATCTTTATGAGCTCCAATGCATGGGAATCTATAGTTTTGAAGAAGTTCATTGTAGTTGTCGAAACAGACTTTGTTCTCTCCAAATTTCTAGAGAGCCCCTGTATGAGTGCAACGTTTTTCTTATACTACTGTAATCAACAATATGAGCTTAATAAATAGGTAAAAATTTAGCATTTTGTAATAAATAATGAACCTCATGCTGCTGCTCAATAAATGTAGCAAAGTTCACTTCTTGCTGAGAAAGCCCATTTTGTAGTGCAATGAGTATTTGGTCAGCATCAACCAACAGGCCCTTCATGCACTGCACACCAAAGAATTCTCAGTATGTGTTTACAAAAATAGGGAATAAAAATAAAGATAATGAGCATAATATAAGAGGATTTCAAGATAATTAAGTACACTTACGTCCTCAAGGCCAGATGTGTGTGTGATAACTTGCGAGTTAAGGTTTTCAAAGCTCAACACAGATTTATGCTTGAGTTCATTTGCGAAACCATGCAATTCTGCTACCCTAGAATTGAAGCTCTCTTTGAGCTTTCTTACATGCTCTTGAAGCCCTCCAGCAACCTAAGAAAATGCGGCATTGTTAGACTTGTACAGACAAAGAATGAACTGATAACCACATGTTTGCTTTTTGGTGCACCTTGCCCTTTGAGGTGACAAAAGATTGCATCTCTTCTTCAAGTGATTTTAGTTGGCTCTCTTGTTGAGAGACCGAGGTTGAGACTGTTCTATGCAAGATACTAATGTCTTGAGTCAGCTGGGAATGGAAATGTTGAATTGTACTTCTATTTGTATCTTCAATCTTTTCCTTCCTTTCTGAAAATCGATACCAAGAATGAATATAAATATTTAAATTGAGAAAGGAAAGAGGGAAACTCCGCCTATGGTGGGGCGCCTTTGGTATCCCAGCATAGCAGGTCCCCAGCCCTGGTAAAGGAGGAGGGTTGTGTTCGGCGTGGCGAGCCAATGTAAAAACTTAGCTACTTTAATGGAGATGAAACCCGAAAGAAAATCGTTGGGGCGTAACCCTCTTAGCGACGCGCCATATCAGAACCCGGGTATGGTGTTAAATGGGCAAGGGCCGGGTCGTCACCCCCGTGAAGCGCCGTGTCGTGATCTGGGCATGGTGTCAAGTGAGCAAGGATCGGGTCGTCGCTTCCTTAGTGGCGCGCTACATCAGCGCCCGGGTGTAGTGAAAAATGAGCAAGGGTCTTCACATCTGAGTCGACGGGTGCGAAGGGTAAGGAAGCTAGTCGAACCAACTAGGATCCGTCTAGTTAGTTGGAATGTAGGGTCACTTACAGGTAAGTTAAGAGAATTAGTTGATACCGTGACTAAGAGACGTGTGAATATATTATGCGTTCAAGAGACTAAATGGAAGGGTCAGAAGGCGAAGGAGGTGGACAATACAGGTTTCAAGCTTTGGTACACAGGGACAGTCGTGAATAGAAATGGAGTAGGAGTTTTGATTGATAAGAGCCTCAAGAATGGTGTGGTGGGAGTGAGAAGGCAAGGAGATAGGATTATCTTAGTCAAGCTTGTCGTTGATGATTTGGTCTTGAACGTAATTAGTGTGTATGCCCCCCAATAGGCCTCGACGAGAGTGCTAAGAGACAGTTCTGGGAAGACTTAGATGGCCTGGTTGGAGCTACACCTAGTAGTGAGAAGCTTTTTATAAGAGGAGATCTTAATGGGCATGTAGGTACTACAAGCGTAGAGTTTTGAGGCAGTTTATGAAGGTTTTGGATATGGTAGTAGGAATCAGGAGGGGGAGGAAGTTCTGGACTTTGCGGTAGCTTTTGACTTGATGATAGCCAACACTTTCTTTACAAAGAGAGAATCTCATCTAATGACCTTCAGTAGCGGACAACACTTTAGCCAGATTGACTTTGTCCTCACGAGAAGAAAGGACAAATATGCATGCTTGGATTGCAAGGTGATACCAGGGGAGTGTGTTGTTTCTCAACATAAGCTTTTGGTGACAGACTTTCGTTTTCAGGTGCGTGCCCGTAGGGATAAACAAGCTAAGATTGAAAGAACAAAGTGGTGGAAACTGAAAGGGTAGACGTCAGAGGTATTCAAGGAAAGGGTTATCAAAGAGGGCTCTTGGAAGGAAGAAGATGACATAAACAACATGTGGGAGAAGATGGCAACCAACATTCGGAAGGTGGCCTCAGAGGTGTGTGGAGTAACCAAAGGAAGTGGAGGCGAGGCTAAAGATACTTGGTGGTGGAACGAGGAAGTCCAAAGGGCTATTAAGGAGAAGAAAGAATGCTATAGACGCTTGTACCATGACAGGAGTGTGGACAACATAGAGAAGTACAAGGTGACAAAGAAGACTGCAAAGCGAGCTGTAAGTGTGGCAAAGGGTAGAGCGTACGAGGATCTTTACCAACATTTGAGTACGAAGGAAGGAGAGAAGGACATTTATAGGATGGCTAGGATTCGTGAGAGAAAGACAAGGGACTTCAACCAAGTTAAGTGCATTAAGGATGAAAGGGAGCATCTCTTGGTGAAGGAGGATGAGATCCGACATCGATGGCAAAAGTATTTTGACAAATTGTTTAATGGTGAGAATATGGACACAACCTTTTAGTTGGATGACTCTTTTGATGACACCAATAGGCGTTTTGTGCGGAGAATCCAAGAATCTGAGGTCAGAGAGGCGTTGAAAAGGATGAAAGGAGGTAAGGCGATAGGACCAGATGGTATCCCAATCGAGGTGTGGAGATGCCTCGGGGACATAGCTATAGTATGGCTAACCAAGCTGTTCAACCATATTTTTCGATCGAACAAGATGCCTGATGAGTGGAGGAGAAGTATATTGGTACCGATCTACAAGAATAAAGGGGATATTCAATGCTGTACTAATTACCGGGGCATTAAGTTGATGAGCCATACTATGAAGCTATGGGAGAGAGTTATCGAGCATCGCTTGAGAGCAATAACGCGGGTCTCTATGAACCAATTTGGTTTCATGTCCGGAAGGTCAACCATGGAAGTCATTTTCTTAATAAGACAAGTTATGGAGCGGTATAGGGAGAAGAAGAAGGACCTACACATGGTTTTTATTGACTTGGAGAAGGCTTATGATAAAATACCAAGGAATGTTATGTGATGGACTTTGGACAAACATAAAGTCCCAACGAAGTACGTCGGGCTCATTAAGGACATGTACAACAATGTTGTGACTAGAGTTCGAACAAGTGATGGAGACACGGATGACTTCCCGATTAGGATAGGACTACATCAAGGATCAGCTTTGAGCCCTTATTTGTTTACCTTAGTGATGGATGAGGGTACAAGGGACATACAAGGAGACATCTCTTGGTGTATGCTTTTCGCGAACGATGTAGTGCTAGTTGATGAAAGCCGGACAGGAGTGAATCAGAAACTGGAGTTATGGCGGGAGGCTTTGGAGTCCAAAGGTTTTAAACTCAGTAGAACTAAAACTGAGTATATGAGATGTGACTTCGGCACTGCTACTCGGAAGGAGAAAGATATTAGTTTGGAAGGTCAAGTAGTGCCTAGGAAGGATACCTTTCGATATTTAGGATCAATGCTACAGAGAGATGGGGATATTGATGAAGATGTTAGCCATAGAATCAAAGTAGGGTGGATGAAGTGGCGGCAAGCATCTGGTGTCCTATGTGACAAAAGGGTACCACAGAAGCTAAAAGGCAAGTTTTATAGGACGGCGATTAGACCTGCTATGTTGTATGGTGCAGAATGTTGGCCCACGAAAAGACGACATGTTCAACAGCTAAGTGTCGCGGAAATACGTATGTTGCGTTGGATTTGCGGTCATACAAGAAGAGATCGAGTTCGGAACGATGATATACGTGATAGATTAGGGGTAGCACCAATTGAAGAAAAGCTTGTCCAACACCGGTTGAGATGGTTTGGACATGTGCAACGGAGACCTTCAGAGGCACCGGTGCGTAGTGGAATCTTAAGCCAGGATAGTAACGTGAAGAGAGGCAGAGGAAGACCGAAGTTAACTTGGGTGGAGGCAATAAAAAGAGACTTGAAAGGATGGAATATACCTAAAGACTTAGCCTTAGATAGGAGTGCTCGGAAGACAGCTATTCACATGCCTGAACCTTGATTGCTTCTGCTGGGTTTCAACTCTAGCCTACCCCAACTTGTTTGGGATTTAAAGGCTTTGTTGTTGTTGTTGTTGTAGAAAGGAAAGAGGGAGGGACAGCTATTAACGTGCCTGAACCTTGATCGCTTCTGCTGGGTTTCAACTCTAGCCTACCCCAACTCGTTTGGGATTTAAAGGCTTTGTTGTTGTTGTTGTTAAAGGAAAGTGGGAGGGAGAAAGAGAAATGAAGGCAGACCTAATTTTGAAAATAGCCCATATAGATCCCCTGCTGTATTCTCCAGCTGTGATCGGAGTCTTTGTGCTTCACCAACAAGAACTTTTTTCTGAAGACATTTAAAAAAGAAAGGACGTAAGAGAAATGGTAAGCATAATCACCTCAGCCAAAAATCTGAACATTTTCTGCAAGTATGAAAATAACACAGCGCAGGTGTATCAAGGCAAAATGGAATGAAACAAACATTATTTTAGTATATTACTCACATGCATTCTGTACACAGCAAGCTAGAGAACCTTATCAAATGCTTAATTAAGCCTATCTGCCTATGCATCACATTTCATATGCAAAGTTGCAAACTCATATAGAAATCAATGAAGTCTTCATTATGATAAGCTTTGCCTTGAAGGGGCAAATTCTAACCTGATTTAAGAAGATTTTCTATCAAATATTGCTTCTCCTTAATAGTATTATTTGCCTTCATGTATTTCGCTTCAAGATCCGCTAGGGTGCACTCTGTTTCCTTCATTCTTTTCTGCAAAAAGATGAGAAGTTGTAAATACAAACATCATTATTCCATTATATGACAGAAATATGACAATACAAGTATGCAGCACACATACCTGTAATGTCTGAAGTTGATCACTTAGATCTGCACTCATAACTTTCTGAGAATCATAGAGTCCTTGAAGCTCTTCTAATTGCTGGTGCAGTTACAGATTCCAAATTATAGCATTATTTTTTTCAGCAAGATACCGATCCTCTAACTGAACTAAAGGCATACCTTATCTTTTGATTCCAAAATAAGCTCCAAACGATCCAGTTTCTCTGACATAGCCTGAAGAATTCCTCTGTCATGCTATAGAAGAATATGCACAATCTAATATGTCATAAGTGATGAAGGGAGTAAGTACCTTTTTTTCAGCTTCATCTGCTAAGTGTTGTTCCCTCGGAATATAAACACCATTTTTCTCCCTTGCAGCATATAGTTATGTTCAAAAAGCAGAACCAAATTTAGGGGGTGTTTGGCAGAGCTCCACGCAGCTCCAGATCCTAAAAACATCTCTGCTACCAATTTTTTCAGCCAAACGCTCTAGCTCCGCGAACTCCAGATCTGCCAAAAACATGGATCTAGCTCCCAGATCCACCAAATCCACGAAGCACCTCAAGGGGTGCTCTGAAAACTCTAATTTCGTGGAGTTGGTAGAAATTACCCACCACTGCCATCCATTACACAACTTACCGGTTCGATTCTATTTTTCTTCCTCTTCCTCCGTCGCAACTCGCGACCGTGGCTGTGCGCTTCTTCCTCCGCCGCGACTCGCCTCCTGCCGGTCGCGCATCGCCTCCAGCCTCCGCGCCGCCATTGGTGGGCCGCGGTGCCCTTGACCGGCTGCGCGCCGCCCTTGGTCGGTTCTTCAACGCAGGGTCGGCGTTCCGCCTCTCGACGTTGTCCGCGACCTCCTCCAGCCTCGCCCGAAACTCCGCCTACGCCGGCCGCGCGCCCCGGCCCTGGCCCGGAACTCCACCTGCGCCAGCCGCGCCTTCACGCCCCCGTCCCCGGCCGCTGCCCCCACGCCCCATGGCCGGCCGCGGGAGCCCCAGGCCGATAGCGCCAAGGACGGCCACGAGCTCCCAGCGCCGGCCGCGCCCCCATGCCGTGGCCCTGCGCCGGCCACGCCCCCGGCCCCGGCCGCAGCCCCCACGTGCCAAGGCCACCCGCGCGGAAAGAAGAAGCAAAAGGAGGAAGAAATGTGTTTTTTTCATTTTAGCCCCTGTTTATGTTTTAATAATTACATACGAGTCCATCTCAGAGTTGGAGCTCTACCAAACGGTTTGGTGGGAGCTCAGCTCCACCGTAGAGCTGCTCCATGGTGGAGCACCTACTCTGGAGCTGTGTTTTGAGAGCTGGAGCCCTGCTAAACAGGCCCTTAGTAACTATACTAGCTTGAAGTATGTGGCTTTTCATAAAATTAAAATTGATGAACAATAATATAAAGATAGTGATCGCAGATTTTAGTGTATCTACAATGAAGAACTAAAATCTAGAAATACCTCATCTAGAATATGCACTTACAGATGTGCATTTGTGGTCTCTGCATTTTTCAAAGAACTGGAAGAATGTGGTAAACAATTTGATGACATAGATGTTCATGTATAGTTAAACTGAGTAATTGTCATATTGTTAACAGTGTTCAGGTACATGGTGTCAAACAATTCTGACAATAGAGGAGATGAATAAGATGCAAGGAAGCATTCAGCACATTTGGTGGATTCTATAGTAAGATTCATCCAGCAGTAACCATGTTTCCCAGAATCAGCTAATATTCAACCCATCTTTATTTCAAGAGCACAAGATTAACTCACATGCGTGGATGGGAAATGATCCTGTTGTATTTTTCTGAAGTTGACAACAATAAGTATAAGCAGTGTTGAATGTTTGTAAGAAGAAAAGGATACCTTGCTTGAGACGGTCCATTTCAAAGTACAAATCTTTGATGAGCACAGATTTCATCATCTTCTGATTGACCTGGAACCAATGGGCAAGTTATTAAAATCATTTATCCATGAGAAAGTTTACATTGCATGGTAAATTGACAACTAAAAAAAACAGAACCTCTGGTTTATTCTTGATGTGTTTTGCACGATGCGCGTAATCCAGGGTGCTTAGCGTCTCCTCAAGGCAGTGTACAGAAGGTGCAATGGTTGCTATGATGCAAGTCTTTGTCTTCCCTCCCAAAGAATCTCTTAACAATCTTGTTAACTTGCTATCCCTGCATGAATAGCAGCCAAATATCAGATGCCTGAACAGCTTCAAGGAACAATCTCAACAGCTAGTGTTTGCTTGACCTGTATGGTATGTGTCCAGAGTGCTCAACAAGAGTATTAATGACACGCCCAAGTGTTTCTCCAGCTTCACGAGCTCGCCCCTGTAAGAACAGATGGCAACTATGTAAGTATTACTCACTTGTACAGCTTGATCATGGTATTTAGTGATGAAGTGGAAAAGGAAACAGGAGCTCCCAAAAAAAACTTACGTCTCTAGCACCGGACCTAGATATGTTTTCAGAGCCAGCAAGGTCAACGAGATTAAGCTTTCCACACTTGATCATTTCCTCACCTTCAGGTGTGCATTCCTTAATATGGATGGTGATAGAGAAAATAGAGTGTGAGCGACTGCTTTGCTTGTTGAGAAGAGTTTCAGCAGTTTTTCTCTTTGCAGAGCCTCTCTCCAGTATCCTGTAGATCTCGGCAGCTGAAGAAACTAGCTCTTCCTCGAGCCCTCTAACAAAGACTCCTCCCTTGCCATCCTCGATGAGTGCCATAGGCTTCTTGGACTTGTCATCAGAGAATTTAGATTCCTCGGGGGCTAGAAGATCAGTGAGCTCCTCATTGTACAGCTCAAGAAAAGAAACCTTCATGCTGTACTCTGCACTCTGTGCCTCGAGGATGTCAAATATGCGCTTAACAGCCCTTGGAATGACACCGGCATCAGATGGGAGGTCACCGTTCTACAGAAATGTAGGTGGAGGGGAGTTATGACCTCAGTTGAAGCAGCAAACTAACTGCATCAGAATTCAGAAACATGTGCAGCATGTGAATATATATAACAAAAATTTACCAGTGCTTTGCCCCCTCCTCCTTCCATTGTGTATGTTTTGCCAGTTCCAGTCTGGCCATATGCAAATATTGTGCCATTGTAGCCGTCCAAAACCTCGCTGACAAGTGGCACAACAGCATGGTTGAAGACATCCTGCTGTTGAGACTTTGGTCCAAACACCTGCATGTTTCGGTTGGTTATTGAGTGATGAATCAGTCAAATGAATGCCTGGGCATGGCAGTGATCAACAAGTGGAAGTGGTAAAGGGAAATAAAATAGTTGGCATGAGTTACTTTGTCGAATGCAAAGGTGCGATCAATGTGCTTGTTAGCGATGTTCTGGGCAACGGAAACCTCCCGTCTCTGGTCATTGCAAGTGACCACCACGGGAGTGCCGACGCGGCGTTCCTCGTTGCTCAATGGCCTACACGTACAAGGAAAGGAAAGAAATAGGATGCAGTGAGGTTGAATTGATGAGTGGTGAGTGAAACTAATGATACTACAGGGAAGTGTGGCGTTCCATTGGTGGATCGATCAGACTATGACTGACATGTATATATATACTATACGAAAAACATATAGGAGTACTAGATAAGTAGAGTACATATACATAACCAGGGGCGGGCCCACATGTATTCAAGGGTATTCAACTGAATACCCATTATTTTTACCACAAAACTTTGTATATGTAATGTATCCTATGTATATGTATATAAAAAAATAAAGAGGCTATGGTTCAACCCAAACAAATTGGCCCATTCTGCCAGTCTCTGTATAACGGTTCTAGCCCGGTAGCCAATTTGGCCCATTCTGCCAGTCCCTCCTCTCTGAGCATAGAGGACAGAGCGCTCCTCGTTCTGTCGTTCGATTCAGGTCCTCCTCTTCGACTCTTCTTCTTCCTTAATTGATTTACGCACGCTCGCCCCCGGGCTCCAAACTCTAACGGAGTAACGGCGGCGGCGGCACAGCCCCACGGCGGCCCGGCAGGGAGGCCGGACCGCGAGTACGGATTCTAGGGCCACTGCAAAGGCAGAGGCGCGGCGACGCACTTGGCGCAGGCGCTCGGCGACCTGAGCGCGCAACGCCACAGTGACGGGCCTCGACCGGTGGCGACCGGTGCTGGAGTAGGGAGCGCTCCATTCCTTTGCCTTCTCCCTTCTCCACTCCGTGCTCTGGCCTTCGGCAAAGGTAGGCATCAAAATTCAAGCCTCATCGACCTAGAAACTGCAGGACTGCAGCAAGATATTGAGGTGTGCATTTGCGATTGTCTGTAAAATTGTGATTGCATAGCAATTTACCAAAATTGGTCGATTTGTTATTGCATTTGCTCTATCGGTGCTTGTTCTCCCTGCTGCAATTGCGGGTGTTGAGAGGGTCTTGTCTGTAATGAATTTGATATAAAACAAGCGAAGAAGCAAGATGGGGTTGAAAATATTTAAATGGTTGCTTGCAAGCTAAGGATCAGGACATCGTCACTCATTTTCAAAGCATTTATTTTGCATGTTACCACTTTGATATGTTTCCATTTAGTACATCTATGTGTCGGACAATTTCAAGTTGTGCTTAATTTTATTAATCAACGATGCTAGAACCTAATGAGGCTGTCAAAAAAAATTAGCATTTAAAATTTTGAATACCCATCGTCCAAATCTTGGGCCCGCCTCTGGGCAAGCAGCTTGCCAAGAAAACCCTAGTCATCCCTCTCTGCTTTACCAAGTTCCTCTACCTGAGCAGCTTCCACTCAAAGATATGGCATACCAACGAGCTAACCCTGGTCCTTCTATTCCTGAGAGAATGCATCTCCACTATAATTGAAAACTTAAATAAATTTAGGTCTACCCAGAAAAACGTCCCCGCTGAGGAACTCTAACTTCATGCACCCTGAAAAAAAATGCACACAGCAATTTATCTTCATTAAAATCAAGGGCTGACAAGCATCCCTGCTAAGCTTCAACTCAATCGTGCGGCCTGGATCCATCCTAGGCTTCATCGCGAGGCTTCAACGCTGCTCGGCCCGACCGCGAATCAAGGCTTCAACGCACATCCTCGCGCCCGATCGGCCAGGTTTCGAACCCTGGGATGTCTTTTTTTTACCCCGAAAAAAAAAATTAAACATCACCTTGTCATCTCCCCTCCCAGTCCCACGACTTGCGATTGCGACTTCGCCCGCCCCATCGCTAGGGGTTCTCGCGGTGCAGATCGCGACTCAGATCGAGGCACTACCCGGCGTGGTGGCGGCGCGCCGAGAGGCTGGATTGGGAGACAAGAGGCGGAGCGGCAGGGCAGAGCTACCGGGGCTGGAGGTGGAGCGGGCGACGCTAGGATGGTGGTGCGGGTTGTGAGGAACCAGGCGTCTATGGGATTTGCGGCCCAGGACGTGAGGAACTGGCGCGGCCCGATGGCGGAAACGGAAACGGATGACTGCTCGGATACGAGCGCTCCCGCGGGCGCCGCCGTCGGCGAGGTCGACGAGTTCCTACCGGCCGTGTGTTACGAGCGGGCATCCATGCTGGAGCCGCTTGTGCGGCAGTGCGGGACGTGGGGGCGCTGCTGCTGCGCAGGTTCCCGGCGACGACGGCCACGGACTTCGACCGCGCGCCTTTGACGCTGCTATGCGGCGTTGCGCGCGCCATGGACCAACAGTGTAGGTTCGGGTGTTCACCGCCAACAAGTCGCAGCCCAATCAGAACATGCCCCCGCACCACGAAATGGCTCAGGTAATTAAGTCTTAAGCCTTCTTTGTAGTCTGCACCTCAAAAGCAGCGGAGTAACTGAAATTTAGGAGACAACACAGTGCCCAGGGCATCTGAATTGGGTTAGGTTTAGAAATTTTCAGTACTATATAGGAGTAGACGAGTAGTCATTAGCAGACGTGAGAAATACTGTACTCGCTACATATTTATTTTATGAATGTTGTAGACATACAGTTTGAATTGTGTATATTTCAGTACACATTGCTATGGCAACTGAAAACTAAATGAAAAATTATAGTGGAACCAAAGAGTGGCGGGGGGTAACAATAGTACTGAGCCACTATGTCTACAAGGGTAGAGAAACTGGACAAGGATGGACTGATATATACATGCGTTCTAGGAGAGGGCGATGACCTGTCTTCGCCAATCAGCCGTGGATGGCAATCGACTTTTCTCACTAAAGATAAAGCTGTTGTTGAGGAACTGTAACTGCCATGTGATGATTTTTGCGGAAGATCTGAATTTTAGTGCTCAGATTACTATAAGTACACCTGGCCTCTTGATAGGCTATGAAGTTTTTTCTACTTCTAATAAATATCAAATTTTGAATTGATTTATAAAGGCATCACAGAGAAGCTGAAAAAATAGGCACGGTCTTGAGTGGCCTACTCATCATCCACTAATTAAAGTGGTGGTCTCGATGTCAGGGAATCTTGTTTTTTAGGTCAACGACTGGGGGTTAGAGTTACCCCCACCTGATATATTGCAGCCACAGATGCCGACGCAAGGATGGGGGTGGTGGGGCGCATGGCTCGAAGTACAAAGTTTATGAGTTACATTGGGGGAGAGGTAGATTTAAATGGGCAAATTATTACACCAGAAATTTAAAGACGAGCATCATTTTTGGGGAGGCGGCATCTCTGCTGCCGAGCTGAGATCTTGCATGCAGCGATGAGGCGGGAATGATCAGTAGCCAATACCACATCATGTCTATGGATAGATAAAGAGCAGCAGGGAAGAGTGCGCTGCCTTTGGCATGAGGACTGACGAAGTAGATTCCCATAGGCGCTGAACGTTAGCATTATCTATCCCGCTTGCCAGCTATGCGATGATTTTTTGTTAGAACTGAATTTTAGTGCCCAGATTACAATAATAATAAGTATGCGTGTTAATTGTTTATTAGTCATATCTAATTAAGTTTTGAACTTGTTTGGCGTATTGATAATCTGAAAACGTTAGTAAATTTTGCAGGCTGCCAAGTTTCTTGGGTTTCATGGATTAGTTTATGAAAGCATCAAGAAAACTCTGGTACAGGAATCGCATTGGCAAAGTAAGCTATTGAGCGCACGATGAAGGTACACATTGTAGGCAGTTAATTACTAATGTCAACATAAGTTGTGAGATATTAATCGTCTATTGTCCTCATTTGAACTACCCCGCTATTTTTGTTAATTACTAATGCCAACATAAATTGTGAGATATTAATCGTCTATTGTCCTCATTTGAATTGCCCTGTTGCATGTGATCTGCTTAATTGACCAATGAGATAATATGTAGCGAGTCTTTAAAATGGTATTTTCAGAGATGACATTTGTATGGGGAGCTAATGCTTGACCACCGACACTAGAGGTGCATTGCTATTGTAAACACTAAGTTTGACGTCCAAATGCAATGCTACGGTCGGAGGATGATTTTGGAAGTCTAAAAAATCATGCAAAGTATATATTAATCCTCGCTAATTATATTATATCTGAAAGTTTCCCTGTTTCTGCATTTACATTGATCGAAGTTAGTTCACGATACTCGTTTTTAACAAAGCGGTCTTTGGGATTATATTATTCGCATTTGGAATGATTAATCTTGATAATGATTGAAAAACAAATGCAGGTGGTAATGGAGGGAAGGGTGGTGATGTAATTATTGAGTGCTCCAGGTCTATCTCGGGATTTCAATGGCTTGCGGTATCACATGAACCTAAAGTGTGAATGTAGACAAAACGTCTCAATATGATATGGATTATTTGAGTTCGGGAACTCATTGATACTGACTTTTAGCTTGTTTGCTTTTGGATTTCAGAAAGGAGGCCAAGGCGAGAATGGAGTATCTAAGAATCATATTGGAACAAGAGGTTCGAGACAAGGTTGCCATGAATATATGTCTACATATGTCCTAACTTCTTTTGGTTTCTATTTCGTAAATAAAGCTGGCGGTGTATATCACCCCCGCTACTTATATATAACAGATTTCACAAGTACCAGAGGGAAAAGTGATTCATCTGGTCAATGGGGAGCAACCTTCTCTCTTTGTACATAAAACAACCAGAACTAATCCTTGGGACATACCTGTTTCTGCAGAACACTCTTGAGTTCAAATCAGATTGACAATGCGTTGATGAAAGAATTTGATGGTGGCTTGTCCCATTGGCATATTCCGCCCAATCATAGTACTGATGGAGTTGAGAACACGTGAGGAGTTCCTATTTACAGGTAGCAAGGTGATGCCTTTCTTCCGTGATCTTTGGTTCATATTTTTCCTACAATGTTTTACTGATTACGAATGAAATGGATAAATGCTTTCGAAGAAGACGAACAAGAGGAAGGTGGATCAAGTGGGAAGAGGCACGCTGCAGCTGCTGCTCACCACGAGACTCTGCAATGTGCAATGATGAGTTTAGCAACGAGGAGGAAGAAGCTACTTATCCCGGAAGTTAAATGCACCTATTTTCTCATTGGAGTTTTTCGTAGAGTGAGCCTTTAGCACTTAGCAAGGCTAGATGCATCTCAATGCATTGTTCGTAACATCAGTCATTTTCGTCTAGCAAACCACGAACTTACATAGCCATCGGCTTCTTTGTGCATAAAAAAAATTAAAGAAGACTACCAGAGTACCAGATGGCATTGTCAAGCAGTCGGCTTCTAATGCTTATGATTTTTTTTGTTTGCATAGACACGTAAATCATTCGTTGTATAGTAATTAGTAGAGTTGCAATGTAATTGTTCAAAAAGAAAAACATCGGAATGTTATTTGTATATATTCAAATGTTGCCGTGGCGTTAGCACGGGCATTATACTAGTCATATTGAAGTTCAAAATCGGAGGTTCATGGTTCGGCTGTATGTAGTAAGGCCCACATGTATTCAATGGTATTCAACTGAATACCCATTATTTTTACCACAAAACTTTGTATATGTAATGTATCCTATGTATATGTATATAAAAAATAAAGAGGCTATAGTTCAACCCAAACAAATTGGCCCATTCTCGCCAGTCTCTCGTATATAACTGTTCTAGCCCCAGAGCCAATTTGGCCCATTCTCGATCCCTCCTCTCCAAGCATAGAGGACAGAGCGCCTCGTTTTGTCATTCGATTCAAGTCCTCCTCTTCGACTCTTCTTCTTCCTTAATTGATTACGACGCTTTCGCCCCAGGCTCCAAACTCTAACGGAGTAACGGCAGCGTGGCGCAGCTTCACACTGGCGGCCGGGCAGGAGGTCGGACAAGCAAGTACGGATTCTAGGGTCATTTGCAAAGGCGGAGGCGCAGCGACAAGACTTGGCACAAAGCGCCGGCGACCTGAGCACGCAACGCCACAAAGGATGTGCCTCGAGCCTCGACCGGTGGCACCGGTCTTTGGAGTAGGGAGTGCTCCATTCCTTTGCCTTCTCCCTTCTCCGCTCCATGCTCTGGCCTTCGGCAAAGGTAGGCATCAAAATTCAAGCCTCATCGACCTAGAAACTGCAGGACTGCAGCAAAATATTGAGGTGTGCATTTGCGATTGTCTGTAAAATTGGGATTGCATAGCAATTTGCCAAAATTGGTCGATTTGTTATTGCATTTGCTCTATCGGTGCTTGTTCTCCCTGCTGCAACTGCAGGTGTTGAGAGGGTCTTGTCTGTAATGAATTTGATATAAAACAAGCGAAGAAGCAAGATGGGGATGAAAATATTTAAATGGTTGCTTGCAAGCTAAGGATCAGGACATCATCACTCATTTTCAAAGCATTTATTTTGCATGTTACCACTTTGATATGTTTCCATTTAGTACATCTATGTGTTGGACAATTTCAAGTTGTGCTTAATTTCATTAATCAACGATGCTAGAACCTAATGAGGCTGTCAAAAAAAAATTTCGCATTTAAAATTTTGAATACCCATCGTCCAAATCTTGGGCCCGCCTCTGGGCAAGTAGCTTGCCAAGAAAACCGAGGACTTGCTTATTGGGCCCACCCCACAGCCTCGGATTCCAACGGAACTGACGGGGCATGGGGCCCACTTTGGGTTGCATTGCCTTGCATTTGAGTTCTCCCACGGAGAGGGAGAGAGAGCTTCCTTTTTTTTGGTCACATTAAATTATACTTATTATATAATAAATAATAAATGTACCATACTCAGTTATCTATTGTTCCAATTATTTATGCTAAGTATGCTTCTTACTAATTGCCGAACTTAGGTGGTGTTTGATCCTGGGCTAAAGTTTAGTTCGTGTCACATTAGACATTCAGATGCTAACTAGGAGGATCAAACATGAGCTAATTATAAAACTAATTGCATAGGAGTAGACTAATTAGCGAGATGAATATATTAAGCCTAATTAATCTATTATTAGCAAATGTTTACTGTAGCACCACATTGTCAAATCATGGACTAGTTAGGCTTAATAGATTCGTCTCGCAAATTAGTCTCAATCTATATAATTAGTTTTGTAATTAGTCTATGTTTAATACTTCAAATTAGTGTCAAACATCCGATGTGACAGAGCTAAACTTTAGCCCTGTGGAAACAAACACCCCTTAGTGTAATCTTGCTGCTACATACTACATCAATTTTTCTATTACTAACACTTGTTCACTCCGTTTGCTTTCATTCATCTCTCTATTTCTCCAAACGGAAAACCTTGTGACCGTGTTTATTTATTATTTTTCCTTTCCAGTCCAAAGCACATACCCCAAAGTTCACACAATTGACAATACTGGTTCTTCCAATCCTTTCCTTTAGAAATTAGAAATCTTTGTACCAGTACTTTGTCTACAACTTTCAATGCAATTTCTACGTCTCGTCAGTTTCCTTCGTTAAACACAAGTCCAATAGTTGAGATAAGTGTTTAGTTATAAGACAAGTTTTAAAGAAACAAATCATATAACAATAGCCTCCTTCTTAACTACAACTAATTTAATATTAATATATAATTCTTAGTATTCCATTCCGTACTCTCTTTCCTATCCTCCCTCTCTTCTGCCAAAGACAACAACTTTTTTATGGGAATACGCGCGTGATCAGCTCTGCCAGAGAAGCGCAAAAAAAAAACCTCGTTTCTCTCGCTAATAGAGAACAAACTTTTCGTTTTTTCTTTAGGGGCTGTTTAGTTCTCAAAAAAATTTGCGCAGTACCTATTATATCGAATCTTGCAGTACATGCATGGAGTACTAAATGTAGACAAAAAAAAAACTAATTGCATAGTTGGGTGAGAAATCGCGAGACGAAACTTTCGAACCTAATTAGTCCATAATTAAATACTAATTGACAAATACAAATGAAAGTGCTACAGTAGCCAAAATCCAAAAAAATTTGGATCTAAACGCGCCCTTAGTCTTGCTCGAATTTGGACCCGAGACTAATAGGAGAATTAGTCCCGGTTGAAGCCACCAATTGAGATTAAAATCCCCGACCCAATAGCTAGCTCCGCAGGCTTTTGCAAGAGGATAATTTAGTCCCGATTGATGCCTCCAATCGAGACTAAAGGTCTTCCTTTAGTGCCGGATGGAGCCACCAACCGGGACTAAAGGTCTCGCTGGCCTTTTATTCCGGTTGGAGGCTCCAACCGGAACTAGAGGATGACCTTTTAGTCCCGGAAGGCATCACAAATCGGGACTAAACATCCTCACTATATATATCCTGCTTCCACGGTCCCCAGCCCGAGCCATATCCAGTTCAATTATTGCTCGCGGGCGTGTGTGTTCTTGCTTGGGTGAGCAAGTTCTTGCTCTCGGCCAGCTTGCTCTCTTGAGAAGATCTTCGATCCTCCATTTCATTCTACTTTCTAACGGTTAGCAACTTTATCTTCTAATCTTTTGTTGTTAATAATATAGCTCATTTCAGGGTTCAGAAATAAATAGAGAAATTTATGGTTTTTTAGATTTGGAATAATAATGGTGTATTCTTTTTATACGTTATTTATACGTAACGTCATTTCTACGTGACCTTAAATATTTTTTATATATGTTTCTATAATATATTTCATGGTATTTATATGTGGTTCTCTACTTATTTGGAAGTTTTTTTTTTCAGTTTTTTAGGTATGATGAACGATGGCGGACTTCTCCTGCCACGGGAACCAGGTTTCCACCCTAGCGCTCTACCATTCACGCCACCGCCGGAGAGGGTCGTTCCGCGTTTCCCAGATCCATCTATAGTATGGAATATTTTCTCCATCTTATTTTTGCATGCTAATATGATTCTTGCATATACATTTATTCATAATATAATCGTTGCATATGTCATAGACTATATGCCCGATAAAGTGGCTGGAATCAGCATTATACTTGCTCGAGGTTTGGGACATCTTCCAGCAAACGACAAGTGAGGTCATGAATGATGAAGGTGGAGAGTTATGGATGTGTAATATCGCCTTTGACATCCCTATTAGGTTTAGTCCAGATCATCGCTCAGACATCGTGCAGACGGGACGACAGATGACGTCCCGGAGAAGCGCCTAGTTCGAAACCGTGATGCATTGTTTACAGACACTTCAGCGAATTGGCTATCCTGTGCCTGATTTCTAGTACATCAAGATGCAAGCTTCACGTGAGGGTAATCTAGACGTGGTGCAAGTAAGTGAAAGGACGGCGAGAGTCAACCAAATGGATGTGGTAAGTCGTGTATGCTATTAGAATCATGTTTATTTATTATTATTATTATATGGCCATTCTCTGATATTATTTGTTTCTTCACTTGCAGGTTTTGCTCCATGATTTTACTTATGCTGCATGTGGCTTGCAGGCTACTCTAGAGTTTAGTGATGTGAATTTTGATATATAGACTTTATTGATATGCATTTGTTTTGTATGAAAAATATTGATTCCAGTGATATATATGAATTTTGATATATAGAGTTTAGTGATATGAATTTTGATATATAGAATTTAGTGATATGCATTTTTTTGTATGAAAAATATTGACTCCAGTGATATATATGAATTTTGATATATAGGATATAGTGATGTGAATTTTGATATATATACTTTAGTGATATGCATTTTTTTTGTACGAGAAATATTGACTTCAGTGATATATAGTGATGTGAATTTTGATGTATAGACTTTAGTGATATGCATTTTTTGTATGAAAAATATTGACTCCAATGATATATAGTGATGTGAATTTTGATATATAGACTTTAGTGATATGTATTTTTTTATGAAAAATATTAACTCCAGTGATATGAATTTTGATATATTGACTTTAGTGAGAAGAGATGGTCGGATGTCTCCCTTCACCGGAAGTAATAGGTTTTGACCGCTATGTAGGTAGTATAAGATTCGATCCAATAGTGCCGGATGCACC
The DNA here is from genome assembly GCA_904845875.1 of Miscanthus lutarioriparius. Classification (NCBI taxonomy): domain Eukaryota; kingdom Viridiplantae; phylum Streptophyta; class Magnoliopsida; order Poales; family Poaceae; genus Miscanthus; species Miscanthus lutarioriparius. The sequence goes on from CAJGYO010000015.1 coordinate 61,292,573, forward strand.
GCGTAATCATCCAAACATAGTAAGCAATAATATATGTTTTCAATAAATTAATATGTTTTAAATACGCTTGTATAGATATAGTTTCTGATATGTATATATATGTGATTTTTAAATGTACTATAAGTAATTGACCCGATCATTTGGTTTGAAGACACACTCTCAAATTTCGGGGTTGACAATGTCAATGTTGAGAGCTTCCAAATAGATAATGGACGATTTATCCAATGTCGAATTGGATTTTTCATCGCCACTAGAAGGCGGCGTAGACATGAGGTTGTACAAATCTTAGAGACGGGAATGAAGGCACCCCACAAGACTATGGCAGAAAAATATGCTGTCATGGCATGTTTAAGGACGCTTGCTAATATGGGGTACAATGTGCCTACATTTTCCTCCATGAAGATAGGAGCTATAAATGCAGGCCTCTATCATGACGTTGCGAGCTTTTGTGCAACGATTACTCGAAACAACCTTAATGATGTGGTAAACTCGAAGTCGATCTCATAGCTTAATTATATCCAGATATAATGTTAGTCAATTTGGTTGGTTCTCATACATTTTTTCTGTCAACACTTACAGGTTGAGGACTATCACTGAACCTATGCAGGTTGCAGCTTTGAAGCCACTCTAAACCAGACATTGGATCAATTGGGCTATGATTGACAATATGCCTATGAAAGGCCAACACAAACTACACAAGGATTTCAAGATAAGCTGCTTGTGACTAAGAAGGGATTTGACAACGCAACCACTTCTCGACCACCGCTAATTGTCGTTAGTAGACTCTGTGTTCGTACTTGTGAAGCAAGGGAGAGTGCACTACTTAATGCGTTGCTCTATATCGATGATATTATATCTTGCCACAGCGGCGACCTACACTTCGCCGAGTTCATGATACGACGAAGTCAAACTTGGCAATGAACTAATGTTTGCATTATCTTTGGTGTGTACTTGAACATCAGGTTTGTATTGACTTGGTTTAAATTATTATGATTTGTATTAACTTGATGAATGAGAATGATCTCATTATAGTATACAAGTTCTTGTTAGTTAGTTTGATTCTTATTTATGGCCGTACAATAGTAGCATATAATACGTATACGAAAACTATTTAAAATGAAACGAATTAATGGAAAAGAAACTGTAAAAGAAAAGAAAAGAACAGAAAAAGAAAAAAAATATTTAGTGCCGGTTAGTTATACCAACCGGGACTAAAGGTGGACGCCCCGAGGACCAGGCTAGAGGCCTCTTTTACTCCCGGCTGCCTAGCCCGGGACTAAAGGGTGGCCTTTAGTCCCGCATTCGCAATCCCGGTTGGGAAATCAGCACCGGAGAGGTTTTTCAACTGGGACTGCAGCCCGTATCTGCACTGGTGTCTTTTCCTTTGTCCTTTTGTTCAGCAAAACTTCTGACACGTATGGCAATACGCCGCGGTCATTAGGCTTGCTCTAACTAGTATAAGGGCACCTGAAACAATAAAGTCAACTTACTACCTTATATAAACTTAAAAGATAAAATTAAAGTAAGGGTAGACACATAAATCATAGGAAAATATGTGAGCTTGACTTTTTATGAACTATTTTATCATTCTCTCGGTACTTAACTTATTTGTCTCAATTGATACGTAGAAATTCATTTAAACTATAAAAATAATGGACTACTTTCAAAATTTCTGAAACCTCATATTTCCTTAACTTCTGGTAAATGGAAGGTCTTGTCAAAATTTGAGGTGCATACGAGATCAAATTTGATGTGCATACGAGATCAAATTTGATGTGAGGTATGAAAACTTCAAAGTTTGACTTGAGTTACATTGAACTATGTTGGAGGTGTATCCATTTTGTGAACGATGTACAATGTTTCTTTATCAAAATTGTTTAAAATTTTTTATGGCAAGCATACACTCAAAATATGATTCCATGCAAATTTTTAGATTTTTTTCGGACATTTTTAGGTATTATTAGAAATATTTTATGATTAATTTTCATGTGTGTTATCCTGTCGGTTATATGCACTCACAGGTTAATTAGAAATTTTTCTGTCGATTATTTAATTTTCCTGTATGTTTTCCAAAAAACTTCAAGATAATTTTAATTCCCTGTGTGTTTTTCTGTCGGCTTACACAATAACCATAAAAAAATCGACATCGTCAGGGAATTCCGGTTTGGAGTAGTGAATGAATAATATAATGATGAAGTGGGCCGGGGTTGAAAGTTGAAACACGTGGGTGCAGATCTATGAGGTTGGAACTTGGAAGGACTAAACAATCTCATCTCATATCTAGATAAACGAGTTGATAATACCTAGATAGATACGTACTGTAGAACTAGGTGATCTAGTAGCAAAAGAAAATACTATCTCCATTCCAAATTGCAAGTTGTTTTAATTTTTTCTAGATACATAGATACGTAGCGAACGACTTAAAAGGGCTTGGGACGGAAAGAGTAACGAGCAACAAGTGTGGTTTGCTTTCTGCCCTGGAGTAAGAGAGAGAATAGGAAGGAAGGAAAAACACTGATGGTCACTCGCTGCTGGATGGACCACGATGGAGATATTTATCTGCTTCTCGGCCTTGTGCTCGGCTGCTTCAGCTAGGCAGCGCGTACGTCCTGGTCATTGGCTTCAGATCCGATGCCTTCTTCCTTTCGCTCTTAGCGTGCTCTCATGGGCAGGGCAGGGCAGGGCATGCCCAGTTGCATCCATCCATCTCACCGTCGTGATGCATGCATCGCTGTCTCCAGTATATGCATGCCCATCTAGTTGCATATATATATATTCAGATAGAGTGAGAGAGAAACAGTAGTGGATCATCTCCATCTCACTAGCTAGCTACTGTAGAAGAGAAGAGAATTACTAGTAAGCAGGAGGGAGCACCGTACCCTAGCTATATATCAAGCAATCTCCTGGCCTGGCTCGATCGCTGGCTCCTGTGTCTGTATCGATGTGTCCGTATTTTCTCCATCTCGTCTGCATGCATATGCTAGCTTGCTGCAATTGCTAAGGCTGAGCTAGCTTTAGCTGTCCTTGCTTCATGTCTTCCATGCCATAGCCATACGGCCCGGCCGGATATCGCTCGCTTGCTGCACATCGATCGATCACTGCACATACCTTCCATGGGGATAGATAGATGTTCATCATCAGCACATACGTACAGTAGCACTCCACTAATATATAATATATACATACTCCTCTGGGGTAGAGCTCTCTCTCTCTCTGTAGCTAGCTAGCTAGTTGCTGGGCCATCATCGCATCCCCATCCCCATCCCAATCCCAATCCCAATCAGCAACAAGCAATTCACCAAGGTACTCTGATCTGATCCGATCCGATCCTATATAGCACTAGTCACCAGCAGCAGACGCCGGGCGCGGGTGGAGTCACTACTACACAAAACATTTTGCGCAGCGTTTCAGTTTGGGGATCCGAGGCGGGCGACCCGGTTGCCCGCCTCGGTTATTCGAGGCAGGACAGCCGGACCAGCAACCGTCTCGGTTAATAGATATTAATCAAGGCGGTTTTATTAACTCGACCGCCTCCGTTAATGAATTAACCAAGGCGGTTACTTATAAAAACCGTCTCGGTTAATAGTTATTAACCGAGGCGGTTATGTTATAGTAACCGCCTCGATTAATAAATTAACGGAGGCGGTTGCGTTAAGAAAACCGCCTTGGTTATCAGACGATTTACCGTGGCGTTTTATTTACCATGCCCGCCTCGGTTAAGCCTGGGCTATAAAACCAGCACACCCACCCTTCTTCTCCGTGGCTCCTCCTCCATTTTTCAGGGTTTTGAGCTGAAAACCCTAAAAGTGGCCATTTTATAGAGGAAGAGGTTTTGCCCTTGGATTTGGTGAAGGGTGGCACCGCAAGAGGTTGATTCTCGCTCTCAAACCCTCAATCCTCTCCCTTTTTCATGATTTGGTGCCTTTTATATAGATCTAGATCTAGATCTATTTGGAGGAGAGAGAAATCATCAGATCTAGAGCTACCCAGCTGTCTATTTTCCGTACTGCTGCTTATATGCGCCAATTTTGTTGTTTATGTGTGCAAGGTGTACAGGGAATCATCAGATCTAGAGCCGACCGCCATGGTTAATCGATTAACCGAGACGGTTAGAGAAACCGCCTCGGTTAAGCCACGATTAACCATGAACTTAAGACCGAGGCGGTTGTAAAAATCGCCTCGGTTAAGCCAAAACGACCGCCACGGTTAAAATTTCTGTAGTAGTGAGTAGTATCTGACTGATCGACGACTGCCGGCAGGGCAGCCGCCGCCAGCCTTGCTGCTTGCTCTCGCTCTCGCTCGCTCTCGTTCTTGCTCCGATCGATCCATATCCGAATCCGCTCACCACCCACCGGAGTAGCAAGCAAGTAAACATCTATCTAGCTACTACCTATACCAGTGGCGAAGCCACGTTCAAGCATCGGGGTCTACCGACACCGACGATTTTGTCGTAACCTTGTGTACCGAGCAATTTTTGGCCGTCTACAACCCCAGTAGAAATCACGTAAGACCCCAGCGGCTCGGCAGCAGCAGTAGTCCGCAGTCCATCTGCTCAGGCTCAGCCCATCCGATCCATCAATCCATACATACGCAGGCCACATAGGTGAATTGGAGAAGGCCAAACGTTGCCTTGCCTCCGATCCAGCGTCTGCTAACAGCCTGGCAGCAGCCGGGGGCAGGTCATGTACCCTTTCAGCTTCGCAGATCCTCCTGCGGGCGTCGCCCCTACCCAGCGGCCGGCGCTCAGCCGCCGCTCGTCGGTAGCTCGGTTCGTTCTTGATCTCATGTTCTCCCGCTGTCCTATCTGCTCTCAAGCATCTAGATAAGGTACCCCAAACAACAAATACCCAATTATGCAGTTTGCAATTAACGATCAAGTCTGAATTTTGAGGTCTTAGGTTTTTTTATTTTTTTCCAGCTATACAATCCGAACTCAGATTCTCAGGAAGGATTGTGTAACTTGCGTCTCAGCAAAGAAGTCTATTTGCTTTAGTTTTTCTTATTATTAAAGCTGTTTGATATTTATTGCATCGTAGTTGTAGAGGAAAATTGTAAGAGGTAACTGCTCTTGCAAAACCTTATTTTGTCACAATATACATTTTTATTTTATCAATTTGATGTTATGCATGATATTATCAGCACTTAGTACAGTGAGTACCAGGGGCGGATGGACAGGGGGCTGTCGGGGCTGCATTGCAGCCCCCCTCGCGGGCTAAATTCTAAGGGACCAACTCTTAAGTCTGAATAGAAAAATCAAATCAAATAATCTATTTCTGGATAAAGCCTTCAAGTAAAAAATCATAGTCATGCAATTAATATTTTTAGCCTTCCAAAGGGTGTATGTCTAGTAAAATTTCTAGCCTTCTATAATTTAGCTCCTCGCCTAACCTATTTTCGGATCCGCCACTTGTGAGTACTGACCCCAGTGGCAATTTCTCCTGGCTTCGCCCCTGACCTATACTACTACTACATCAATCGATGGCTTTCAAAGGTACGTACCTATATATATATATATATATATATATATATATATATATATATATATATATATATATATATATATATATATATATATATATATATATATATGTATGTATGTATGTATGTATATACACTGTACATGCATATGTATCTCCATGGATTACTTTACTCCTTTTATACATATATTATATATACACTATACTTCGCACTACTCCTAGCTAGATACTGTGTACTAATTATTTTATTATTAATCGCTTCGTTTGCTTGTTGATGATGCATCTATCTGAGAATTCTATTATACCTCTAATCTAATTAGATAGTATTATGCATCTATCCGTAACATGATCCTTTCCCTCTGCAAGTTGCTACTCCCTCCGATCCGTTCTAAATTATGTCTTTCTGACTTCTCTCGGTATATATATAGTTATTACTACCCACCTAGACTAGATATACAAAGTATTCCTTCCGTTTCAAATTATATAAGATGTTTTGGCTTTTCTAAATACATTACTTTTACTATGCATTTTAGACATAGTGTATATCTGAGTGCATAGCAAAATCTATGAATCTCGAAAAGCCAAAACGTCTTATAATTTGGAACGGAGGGTGTAGTAATTTAGAACGGCTTACAATTTACAACAGAGGGAGTAGTCATCTACTTTCAGCTCTAGCAAAGCTAGCTATACAAAAACTAGCTACTAATTAGTACGAGTACGTAATATATACTCATAGTACATGAATGAATATATACTCCTGCATGCTAACTTAATTACATAGATTATTAATCATAATATTGGGCTATTTATAGATGTATTAACACTGATCATAAGCTAGATTCATTCATTCCCTTCTTCCCTTCAGAATATATACAGTTCTTAATTTGGTACTACTCCAGATAGCGCTAGCTAGTTTTCTTTTGATTGGTTCTGAAAATTCTTCCTTATCCAATCCATCATCCAATATATGGACCCAGTCACCCAGCCGGCCGGCCACTGTCAAGCATCCACTAAGTTCATTGCTTCTCACATGTGTGCGCGACTTAACTTGGATTATTGGAGGACATTCAATTAATACCATCCTCATCATCCATATATAATTATTACCTTCCTTTCTGTAATAATTTGTTACGGAGTACTATCTACCTGAGCATGTGATTACTGCTGTCTTTCCTTTCTGTAATAATTTGTTACGGAGTACTATCCACCTGAGCATGTGAGTACTGCTGTCTTTCTCACAAGCACCCATCTGCTTTTTTTCGTCTTTACATGCATACATCATTTTCATCTTTACTCTTGTACAATTTGTTCGACCCTGCTGCCTTTTTTCCTTATTTTTCTCAAAAATATATCCATCAAGCATCTCTCTTCTTTATTCTTTTTAACTAGCAAATATATGTGTGTATTACAACCGAATACATAGCTTGTTGCATGGAAAGAGACTGAGAGAGGGATAGAAAAAAATTCCGACCAGCATTATTGTAGATACCTGAAGTTATTTTACATATGCAAGCATGCAGGCACCTGTAAATATGTGTGCATCCAACTGTCAACACCCAACCTATCCAGAGAGCTAGCAACGCCCTAGACATATGTTTTTTCTTTTCCATTACTAAGCGAGTGCCATACTCACATGGAAATCGTCATTAGATAGACGACATAGAGTTTTACGTAATCCGATCCGGACATATACATAATCAAATTATTGTACCTCGTTTGTACACAGCCTCTACTAGTACTACTTTTGCTAGACATAGTATGTCTGTATTATAAATAAATATAGATTATTTTAATGAGAAGAGAGATGATATATATTATGAATTTTCGTGTGGTGGATGAATAACACCAATTAATTTCCCTTCAAAACACTACTATCAATTAATGAGAATATTTTGAGGGTGGTGCAGGACTTCTGCGTGACTCCCGCGGATCCCTCGAAGTCTTCAATCCAGACGCCCCTGTTTCCTCCGCTTCAAATCGGGCCACCACCTCCCCATTCCTCCTCCCTCCTGCAGTTGCTTCCCATCCCAGCCTCGCCGGGGATGATGAGGTGCACGAGGAGGAGAAGGATGCCGACGTGGGTCAGGCGACGCAGAGGGCCGCCGAGTGGGGCCTCGTCCTCCAGACCGACGAGCGCACCGGCCGCCCCCAGGGTGTCGTTGCCCGCCCCTCCGGCTCCAACCGCACCAACGAGAGTGGAAACTCCATCGACGAGAGGGCCGCCGCTGGTAGAGCGCTCCCCCGAGTGTCGGAGGAGCTTCGCGCCGCACTCTCTGCGTTCCAGCAGACCTTCGTCGTGTCCGATGCCACCCGCCCTGACCATCCCATCCTCTACACCAGTGCTGGATTCTTCAACATGACTGGTTACTCCTCTAATGAGGTCGTCGGAAGGAACTGGTTCGTCGATTTCAATTCCATTTCGTTTCATTTAATGCATAGATACGACTCCAACTAATACGCGCTGCACTTATGCCTCCACCATCTCTCAACTGCAGCCGCTTCCTTCAAGGTTCTAGGACCGACCCCGTAGAGATTTCGAAGATCAGGCAGGCTCTCACAGCTGGGTCAAATTACTGTGGTCGTATTCTCAACTACAGGAAGGATGGTACACCATTCTGGAACCTCCTAACTGTTGCCCCCATCAAGGATGAGGATGGCAGGGTCCTCAAGTTCATTGGGTCAGCTTTTTCATCTCATATGTATATATCATCATGCCATTTTATAGTTTTGTTTTCAGCACTATAGTTATAATAAACCTTTTGTGTGCAATGTGTCACAGGATGCAAGTGGAAGTGAGTAAGTACACAGAAGGTAGCAAGGATACAGCTCTTCGCCCAAATGGATTGCCAGAGTCACTCATCAAATATGATGGTACTATTACTACTAGTAGTCTTGCTTACTTTTCAAAACAAAAAAAGTTTTTTACCTTGCACGTCTATGAAAACAATAATATTCTTTGCAGCAAGACAGAAGGATCATGCCCGTAGCTCAGTCTCGGAGCTTCTACTTGCCCTGAAGGATCCACGGTCATTGTCAGAATCAAGAAACAATACCATAAAAAGGAAATCACAGGGATCAGGAGATGTGCTTTCAGGTGAAGTTCCTGGCAAGAGAAGCTCCGAAAGTGGATCCCGCCGTAACTCACGGAGTGGAATGAGAAACTCTCTACAAAAAATTAGTGAAGTGCCTGAAGGAGGGAATAAGACCAGGAAATCTGGGTTGCGCTCCTTTATGGGGTATGATATAATAAACCACATGATATAATCATAGCATTTGCATTATTTGAAAGTTTCCTTGAAGAGTCTCTGATATCTTTGCATTTGTTCTCACATTTAATTCGTTTGTGCAGTCTTATTGGTATGGGGCATAGAAATGTAGAGAAGAACTGTTTACACCAGAATTTGAAAAAAAGGAACACGGGGACTTGCAGGTTTCTAAGATTGTACCGATCGGGGAATTGATTGGATGAAGATCGATGACAGCCGATTCAGATATGACTCTGGAATCGGATTTCTTGGGATGATGTCAGCAGATAGCGATGACAAACTACGGTTGGCGCTAGAAAACCATATATCAAACTCTGCAAAAGGGAAAAGATTAGAGTCCAAGTTATCTTAAATTAGAAATGTTTTCGTTTATGCCAAAGATTGTAGCGAATCATGCTCGAGTAGGATTCATGTTTAGACCCCGGGTATAAATATCAGACCCCGGCTATTGTAACAAACAACAATCAATCCAATACACAAGTCATTTACTTTTTCGGCTCTGGCCACCCTTAGGAGTAGGAGTAACGTAGATCTCAGCGAGTTCTTCAGCAAGTACGGCTGCATCGATCCAGTCGACCTCCACTGCTTGTTGTAAGTACCGTCATGGCTTATACCTTTGTTCGTACGACTGCATTGATCCGGTCAACCTCCACTGTGACTCTGGTATAAGTTAGTTATCGATTCTTGCTAGTTCAAGTATGGCTGTATCGATCCGGTCGACCCCCACTGCATGAACTAGATCAAGATCAAGTTATCGGCTCTATCTTAGAATGACAGTCTCTGATAGATTCATTAAGTTATCGATATTGCTTATTACTTTCATTATTTATCTAAATTACAGCAATATCATTCTGCTCAATTGGGATTGATTTAGATCGGCCTTATATATTGTCTAATTCATCGTTTGCTAATCTAAAACTGATCTAATCTATACTTTAAGCGATGAGTTATGTTTTATCGGCTGTTTTACATCAATCCTGATTGTGCATAGCGTGCGGTTAAGACATGTTGCGTCTTGAGTAGATCTATTGGCTAGCGAAAACTACTCCATGGCTCGTTATCACGGTCTATGTGATTCTACCTCTCACCCCACTATTAGCACCGTAGAGTGGGGATCATTATTTAGTAGATCTATTCCTGATAAGGCATGACTTTAACTGTGTGTTATGCTTGAATCGGCTATTTTTAGCCGATATCGAGTGCTTTCATGAACAGTTTGCATCACGAGACCGTTGATGTAAAGAATATGTTGAAAGATACGTTAGCCCCGTGATCTTATTATTGTATTACGGCCTGCATGATTCTGCCTCATGCCCCACTGATATTAGTAATGAGTTAGGGTTGTCGAATCTATTGTTATTTCTACGGCCTGCATGATTCTGCCTCATGTCCCACTGGTCATAGTGATAGATGAGATCTAACATGTTCATTAGATTTACCTTTATTAAACAGTTAAGCGGTGTTGAATTGTTTCTTTATATAAAAAAGGGATTCGGTTACCTGTAATCATAGACTTAGCATAAACTGATCATTGATTAACATCTTATTACCATTGATTAATATTTGTTCAAATAATGACGTTTATCCTGAATGATAATCGATTCTTCTTAATCCAATGAGCTTTAACCGATTTATTCTTATGAATATTCTGAAATCGGCTATTTAGTCTATTTCCCTTCATATCGGCTATCAGAGCCGCACATTCGGGACTGTCTAGTAACACCGGCAAGTTCCGCCCTTAATTACTGATGAACTTTCCCTCCTAGTCAATTACAGGGTCAAATTGACTGGCACGTCCTGAAGGAGTGCGCAGGATCGACCACCCCTATGCTGAAGCTAGGCGGATCTACAGCTCCATCGAGCGGACCCTTCCGGTTTGCTGTGTGTTGACATGTTTTCGTGCCGACACACGTTTTGGCACGTCCGGTGGGACACCACAATCGTCATGGCGGTTCACAACAACAATGACATCCTTATGCTGCATTATAAAGATCTACCTGATGGAGATAAGGGTATCATCAGCAAAGCCATAGAAGAGTTTCAGAACAAGTGTTTGTTGTCCTACACCAAAACACGTGACAACACAATTGTTTAGAAATTTCCACTACCAAGAGTTCTACTACACGGGCAGACAAATACAACTGAAGCTGAAGACAGGCGTTTCTTTAAGAAAGTTGTGGACAAATATGTTCGTGATGCCATATCAAGCCATAACGAAGCTTTCATAGACATATTCCACAACGCCATAAGAGAGGCGATTCATGGATTTTCAGTTGGTCAAGACGGACTGGCTTATTACAACATTCCAGATCCGTCGACCCAAGGGACCAATCAAGCTGGTACCAGCCATCAAGAAGCAGCACCAGCTGGTAGTGGTAATGTCCAGACAGTTCAAGGTTCATCTGAACAAATTCAAGGAACCACTACGAATCAGATACAGTACAATCCTGGACCGTCAGTACAGCATGTGCAACAGCCGGCGGAGCAAAGTCAGAGCCAGATGATCAATTTTGGCACATCAGGCCACATACCGTTGTCGGCTCAAAAAATAGCACCATCAATCCAAAGGATCCGTTGAGATGTAGATCCTTATGTTTACAATCAGATACTTCGAGAACCAAGCTAGCAAAGGACCCAGCAGATCAAGATTCCACAAGGATATCACTACGGCACAGATTATAATACCCTCCACATGATGCCAAATCCAGGATATCAAGGCACGCGAGATTTCGATCCACAGATGGGTCAGCAGGTGCAGAGGAATCCAAATCCGTAAGCTGATGAATTGTTGCTGAGGGTGACCGAGATGATGAAGAATCAGTTCGGTCTGAAGCCAAAAGGGCTGACCTTTTCGTACAAACACCCATATCCAGAATGGTATGATTTGGTCGCTCTTCCAACAAATTATAGGCTCCCAAAATTCGCTAAGTTCACTGGCCAAGACAGTACAAGCACGATAGAACATATCAGTCAGTATCTTACGTAATTGGGCGAAGCATCAGTCGAAGATGCCCATCGAGTTCGTTTCTTCTCTCTATTTTTATCAGGGCCAACCTTCACTTCGTTTTCGTTATTGCCAGTCAATTCTATCGCTAATTGGGCTGATCTAGAGAAGAAGTTTCATACATATTTTTACACTAGGACTGGAGAAAAGAAGATTACCGATCTGACAACTATAAGACAGAAGACTAATGAATCGGGCACTGAATTTCTTCAGAGGTTCCGAGAAACCAGGAACTTATGCTTCTCCCTAAACTTGGCTGACGATCAACTAGCTGACTTAGCTATTTAAGGAATGCTGCTGATGTGGAAAGAGAAGCTGCTGGGACAAGAATTTGATAACTTGGGTCAATTGGCTCAATGAGTAGCGGCCCTCAATAGCCAATTCAATAGTATGCGCAGAGATACTCGATTCTAGAAGAGCACCACAGTAGCCGAAGCTTATAATCCATACTCAGTTGATGACGACTATGAAGATAAAGAAGAAGAGGTTGCTGCGGCTGAATGAAATTGGGGCAAAAAGACAATGATGGTGCCAAATCATTGGGAAAGAGGAGCCGAGGAGAGCTATGACTTTGATGTCACCAAATTAGATAAGCTCTTCGATTTCTTGCTTGAGAAAGGGCAGATCAAGTTGCCCGATGGTCATGTCATGTTGCCCCCTGATCAGTTGAAGAATAAGAAGTTCTGTAAGTTCCATAACGCTACTTCTCATTCTACTAATGAATGCAGAATCTTCAGGCAGCATATACAGAGAGCTATTCAGCAGGAGAGGCTCAAATTTGATACACCTCGAAAAATGAAAGTTGATGATAATTCTTTCCTAGGAGATCAAAACATGGTTGATGATGGATTATTCAATGGAAAGACTAAGGTCCTAACATCAACCAAATCAAAAGAAGCTGAAACAATCGATCCCAAGTTGCAAATATCGGCTGACGAGTATAGAAGACGTTGTGCCGAACGAAAAAATCGATACGAGCAAAGGGAGACGTCAAAAGCAGAGATGACAAAGCCGTGGGTCACATCTCGGATTCTGTTGAATAAATGGCAGCGGTAGAAGGAAAGGGATTATCAGCGTTGGTTGAAAGATCAAGCGTACCAGCATCAACTAGAAAAAGAGAGGTATGAAAAGGAACAAGACGAATTATATTGGAATTGTCCGTTCTTCAGACATTGCTGGAATGAAGGTTTGAAGTTGTCTACCAGACATGACTGTCCAGAATGCAGCAATCAATATCGGGAGTATATACAATCTCAAACCAACTGCCGATCTATCCATGCTCAAGATGCATATCATCATAATAATATGGATCGGCGCTTAAAAAGTAAAAGTGTTTATGATCGGCTTGGAAAAAGAGTCGTTGATCGGGACTGGGCTGATCATGAAGAGGAAGGCAATGAAAGAAGATATGTGTGGCAGGAAGGCCAATGGTGTCTAGGAGGATTAACGAGAAGCCAGAAGAGAAGGGTGCAACGCCTAAGGAATAAAGAGATGGAACAGGCTCAGGCATCCGGTAAAACTCAAGTATGATGTATCAAGCAGATAGCCGATAGGAAGCAACCATCGGCTAATATCCAAATGGCTTTTTTGTTGACATCAAAATTCAGAGTCAATGGTGAAAGCCAACAGCCGATCCAAGCAGTCGGCTTTGAAAATTTGTATTAATGGATAATCCAATAGATGGTACAGATGGCAAACTAGAACATGATTTCACGTTGGCCGACGAATTAGAAGAAGTAGATATTGGTCCTAGAGATAGACCTAGGCCGACATACGTAAGTGTTAAGTTGGATCCGGGATATAAACGGGAATTAATTGATTTATTAAAGGAATTTAAAGATTGCTTTGCTTGGGAATACTATGAGATGCCTGGATTAGACCGATCAATTGTTGAACATCAGTTACCAATCAAGCCTGGATATCGGCCGTTTAAACAAGCTCCGAGGAGATTCAACCCGAAGGTTCTTGATGATATCAAAAAAGTGACTGAAAGGTTACTGAAAGCAAAATTTATCCGACCATGCCGATATGCAGAATGGATATCAAATGTTGTCCCAGTGTATAAGAAAAATGGAAAATTAAGGGTTTGCATTGATTTCAGGGATCTGAATAAAGCCACACCTATGGACGGATATCCGATGCCTATGGCTGATATGTTAGTAGATGCAACAGCTGGGCACAAGGTTATTAGCTTCATGGACGGTAATGCAGGATACAACCAAATTTTCATGGCTAAAGAAGACATAGCAAAGACCGCTTTCAGGTGCCCCGGCGCAATCGGTCTGTTCGAGTGGGTTGTGATGACTTTCGGTCTGAAGAATGCCGGTGCAACTTATTAAAGGGTGATGAATTACATCTTCCATAAGTTGATCGGCAGGGTTATCGAGATCTACATCGATGATGTGATGATAAAATCCGAAGGGTACAAAGAACACCTAGCTGACTTGCGTGAGACTCTGGAATGCATGAGGAAGCATGGTTTGAAGATGAATCCTAATAAATGTGCTTTTGGAGTATCAGCTGGACAATTTTTAGGATTCATGGTCCACGAGAGAGGGATCGAAGTTGGTCAGAAGAGCATGAAGGTGATTGATGAAGCAATTTCCCCAACTACCAAAACAGAGTTGCAGTCTCTGCTTGGCAAGATTAATTTCATCAGGAGATTCATTTCAAATTTGTCAAAAAGGGTTCTGCCGTTTTCTCCCTTGTTGAAGTTGAAAATGATCAAGAATTCAGGAAGGGTGACATACAACAAAGGGCGTTCGAAGAAATAAAAGAATATATGAAGTATCCACCTGTGCGGGTCCCTCTTCAGCAAGGTAAGCCATTTAAGTTGTACATATCGGCTGATGACAAGACAATAGGATCGGCCCTGGTGCAAGAATTTGAGGGAAAAGAGAGTTATTTTCTACTTGAGTAGAAGACTACTGGACCCAGAGACGAGATATTCTCCCACCAAAAAATTATACTTGTGTTTATATTTCTCTTGCACTAAACTGTGACACTACTTATTATCAGCCGAATGTACAGTTGCTTCGAAGGCTGATGTGGTTAAGCACATGTTATCAATGCCAATACTGAATGGAAGAGTGGGAAAGTAGATTCTTGCGTTATCAGAATTCGACTTGAAGTACGAATCGGCTAAGGCAGTCAAAGGACAAGTAATGACCGATTTTATCACCCAGCATCACAAGTCAAGCATTAGTTATGTAGAGCCGATGCCTTGGACATTGTTCTTTGATGGATCATCGTGCAAATAGGGTGGTAGCATCGGTACTATTATTGTTTCGCCTCAGGGGGCAAGTTTTGAGTTTGCTCTTCCAATTGAGCCAATAGTTACTAACAATCAAGTAGAGTACGAAGCTATTCTCAAAGGACTCCAACTTCTTCATGAAGTAAAGGCCGAAGTAATTGAAGTATTTGGAGATTCACAGTTAATTATTAATCAATTGATCAGCCTATATGAGTGCAAAGAAGAGACTTTGAAAGGATACTATGATGAGTGCCAAAAGTTGCTCAAGGGATTTCTCCATGTCTCTTTCCAACATATTCCAAGAGCACAAAACCAAGAAGCTAATCGTCTAGCTCAGAGTGCATCAGGATATCGAGTGTTTCAAGAAGTCTTGAGTAGTGAAACCTCAAATGATGATTGGAGAATCGAAATAGCCGACTACCTTAGAGATCCGTCTCAGAAAGTTACCAGAAAGCTAAGGTATAAATTGACTAAATATGTTTTGCTAGATGACCAGTTATATTATAGGACAGTCGATGGGGTTTTGCTTAAGTGTTTAAACCAAGAAGAAGCTAAGGTGTTGATGGGTGAGGTGCATGAAGAGATATGTGGAGCTCATCAATCGGCTTACAAGATGAAATGGATTATCCACATAACTGGATATTTTTGGCCAACGATGTTGGAAGACTGTTTTGAATATTACAAGGGGTGCCAGGACTGTCAGCGCTTTGGTAACGTCCAGAAATCACCTACATCGGCCATGAATCCAATAATCAAGCCATGCCCGTTTCGAGGTTGGGGAATTGACTTAATTGGCTAGATTTTTTCGCCTTCGAGCAAAGGACATAAGTTCATATTGGTAGTAATAGATTACTTCACTAAATGGGTTAAGGCAATACCCTTGAAGATGGTAACCTCAAAGAATATGATTGATTTTGTCAGGGAACACATTGTATATCGTTTTGGGATTCCTCAAACCATAACTACAGATCAAGGAACCATGTTCACGTCAGAAGAGTTTGGGGATTTTGCTACCAGTATGGGAATCAAGCTACTAAATTCCCCTCCTTACTATGCTCAGGCTAATGGTCAGGCAGAGGCGTCCAACCAGATTATAATTAAGTTGATCAAGAGGAAGATCGAGGAACAGCCGAAGAAGTGGCATTCGACGCTGAATGAGACACTATGGGCATATAGGATGGCTTGCCATGGATCAATTAAAACGTCACCATACGAACTTGTGTATGACCACAATGCAGTTCTTCCTTGGGAAGTTCAAACTAGATCAAGGCGTGTCACACTGCATAATGATTTGTCAGCCGAAGTCTATAAGAATCTTATGATAGACAATTTGGAGGACTTAAGTTGCCTTCGGCTACGTGCTCTTGAAAGTATCAAAGCCAATAAACTAAGGGTTGCGAAATATTACAATAAAAAGGTCAAGTTTAAGCAATTCTCTGAAGGATACTTGGTCTGGAAAGTGAAATTGCCAACCGGGTCAAATGACAATAAATTTAGCAAATGGTCACCTAACTAGGAAGGACCCTATCGGATCAAACGTTGTGCGTCTGGTAACGCTTATATCTTGGAAACACTAAAAGGAGAAGAAGAATTTAACCGAGCAATCAACGAGAAATATTTAAAGAAATATTATCCTAGCATTTGGATCAATACTTAATAAGAGATTTATTCGGTCAATAGCTTTAATAGCCGATATTAGAAAGATATCGACTCTAGTGCAAAAAATGAACCCAAAGGGGTGGAAGCTGATATGATGTGTATCGCCTATAGAAGCAAAGCAAACATGAACAAAGTGGTGGGTATGAAGCATAAAACGAAGGGAAATCACTCAAGGCAAGGAAGTTGTTTGCTGAACGTCGCCTATTACAAGCTACGGGCTAGAAAATACTTTGCCTACTATATCATCGGCCAGGGTATTAGAAGCTACAGAGTTGGCAGCGCTCATAAAATCCTCAACCAAGCACTCATGCTCCCTGGGGTATGTTTCATTCGGAAAACCATGGGGAAGAAGCCAAAGGTTATGACCCGAATGAGCTTGTGCAGCAGCCTACGCCATGACAGCACCATGACGAACGCCATGAAGGGCGACCTCCCTGACATGATTCAGGATGTCATGCAAGCGAACCACCGGAACGGCGCTCTAGGCATTGACAAATCCCATCACATGGTCCGCGGCTGATCGAAGACTCTCCAATTGAGCAGTTAGATCTAAAATAGTCAAAGAAAAAGTGATCAGAGATCTTGAGGGCAAAATCAAAGAAAAACGGAGAAGTAATAGCAAACATCTCACCCATGATTCTAGCTTCAGCCCTGGCCAACCTTTCTCTCGTCAGGCCAACCTCGGGGGCTGATTAGTCTTCAATCATGGCCAAAGCCGATTCCGCTAAGGAGAGGCAGTTGGCTAGATGCTGGTCGGTCCGATCGATGGAGGCCAGTAGATCATCATTACCGATCTATTGCCTTGGGTAATGAGGAGGCCGACGACGAATTGGTGCCGGAGATGACTCCAAGGGCTGGGCGGAGTTAGCCCTTTGATCCGAAGCAATGGGAGTGTCCCAAGATGCATACTCTGGACGACGAAGGCGTTGGCATGATGATGTAGATCCGTTGAGGGCTTCTCCAGCAGACCTCTTGTTGCTCTCCATGACCTCGAATCTACGGAAAGGCAGGAAATATGCTAAGGATAAAGGAATATTGGGACGAAGAGGGTTGTTTTTGATCCGTAGCTATGGCCCGTATATATAGCCCGGGAAAGCAAGAAGATAGGCTTCGATGGAGGTGTAAAATTAAAATCAGAAACGGAAATGGATTAGCACTCTAGAAATTCAGGGGACGGGTAACAAAGAGATAACGGATTCGAATTTATTGCTTCCCTAGATTACAAAGTGTCGTGGGATGATACATTGACAAGAGATTAACCTACCAAGACTTCTTTGGATTGAAGAGAGTCCGGATCTCCATAAGGCCGAAGTTCATTGTGCACCGAGTCACCTCGGCCCATCGATAAAATTATACCAGGAAGGAAGAAAGGTCACCCGCCTAACGTATGCCTAACAGATTTCTCGGGTAAATTGAGGAACTATGGAGAAGAGGCCTGGGGCTTTCCTGACAGGCGTTTGGAGAAGCCACAAGAGAGAGGTGTCCATGCATTCGCCCTTGCAGATACTAGAACAGCTTTGTGAGCATGGGAAGAAGACTCAAGTGATATCATAAGAATTCTTCTAACCGCAATGGCTGATCTTCTTATTCAACGAAGCGCTAGAATAAGTGACACAATCACCCTATGCACAAGAATTCTTCTGGCCGCTTGAGATTTTCATAAGATAGACCATGGAGGGTCCAACGGAGTCGGGAGCACTTGAGAAGGCAGATAGAAGAAGCATGGTTGAATTATTGAGTTGCTCTCGCCAGGGTCGGATGGACATTTTATAGCCGGCCCGGGAGATGAATCCAAGTGCCTGTGAAGCAGTGACACTCTTGTAAGAAGTTTTGAGGCATGGACTCATGAGTGGACGCAAGCGGCGACAAACAGCGGACTCCAAATCAAAGTTCTCTGCCCGTGATTATGGACCAATCGGGGATATAGACATGATAATTTTAGAATAAAATTACTTTTATCCCAAAATTGGGGGGCATGTGTTTACACCAGAATTTGGAAAAAGGGACGCGGGAACTTGCAGGTTTCTAAGATTGTATCGATCAGGGAATTGATTGGATGAAGATCGATGACAGCCGATTCAGATATGACTGTGGAATCGGATCTCTTGGGATAATGTCAGCAGATAGCGATGACAAACTACGGTTGGCACTAGGAAACCATATATCGGACTCTGCAAAAGGGAAAAGATTAGAGTCAAAGTTATCTTAAATTAGAAATGTTTTTGTTTATGCCAAAGATTGTAGCGAATCGTGCTCGAGTAGGATTCATGTTTAGACCCCGGGTATAAATATTAGACCCCGGCTATTGTAACAAACAACAATCAATCCAATACACAAGTCATTTACTTTTTCGGCTCCGGCCACCCTTAGGAGTAGGAGTAATGTAGATCTCGGCGAGTTCTTCAGCAAGTACGGCTGCATCGATCTGGTCGACCTCCACTGCTTGTTGTAAGTACCATCATGGCTTATACCTCTGTTCGTACGGCTGCATCGATCCGGTCAACCTCCATTGCGACTCTGGTATAAGTTAGTTATCGATTCTTGCCTAGTTCAAGTATGGCTGTATCGATCCAGTCGACCCCCACTGCATGAACTAGATTAAGATCAAGTTATCGGCTCTACCTTAGAATAGCAGTCTCTGATAGATTAATTAAGTTATCGATATTGCATATTGCTTTCATTATTTATCTAAATTACAGCAATATCATTTTGCCCAATTGGGATTGATTTAGATCGGCCTTATATATTGTCTAATTCATCGTTTGCTAATCTGAAACTGATCTAATCTATACTTTAAACGATGAGTTATGTTTTATCGGCTGTTTTACATCAATTCTGATTGTGCATAGCGTGCGGTTAAGGCATGTTGCGTCTTAAGTAGATCTATTGGCTAGCGAAAACTACTCCATGGCTCGTTATCACGGCCTGTGTGATTTTGCCTCTCACCCCACTGTTAGCACCGTAGAGTGGGGATCATTATTTAGTAGATCTATTCCTGATAAGGCATGACTTTAACTATGCGCTATGCGTAAATCGACTGTTTTTAGCCGATATCGGGTGCTTTCACGAACAGTTTGCATCACGAGATCGTTGAAGTAAAGAATAAGTTAAAAGATACGTTAGCCCCGTGATCTTATTATTGTATTACGGCCTGCATGATTCTGCCTCATGCCCACTGATATTAGTAATGAGTTAGGGTCGTCGAATCTATTGTTATTTCTACGGCCTGCATGATTCTGCCTCATGCCCCACTGGTCATAGTGATAGATGAGATCTAACATGTTCATTAGATTTACCTTTATTAAACAGTTAAGCGGTGTTGAATCGTTTCTTTATATCAAAAAGGGGTTCGGTTACCTGTAATCATTGGCTTAGCATAAACCGATCATTGATTAACATCTTATTGCCATTGATTAATATTTGTTCAAATAATGACGTTTATCCTGAATGATAACCGATTCTTCTTAATCCAATGAGCTTTAACCGATTTATTCTTATGAATATGCTGGAATCGGCTATTTAGTCGATTTCCCTTCATATCGGCTATCAGAGCCGCACATTCGGGACTGTTTGGTAACACCGGCAAGTTCCGCCCTTAATTACTGATGAACTTTCTCTCCTTGTCAATTACAGGGTCAAATTAACTGGCACGTCTCGGAGGAGTGCGCAGGATCGACCACTCCTGTGCTGAAGCTAGGCGGAACTATAGCTCCATCGAACGGACCCTTTCGGCTTGCTGTGTGTTGACACGTTTCCGTGTCGACAAGAACATTCTAAAACCAAGGGAAGATCCGCTACTTGATAGCGATGATGAGAGACCAGAAAGCTTTGATGATGATTTCAGGAGGAAAGAAATGAGAAGGGGTATAGATTTGGCTACTACACTTGAACGTATTGAAAAGAATTTTGTCATCACTGACCCAAGGTTATCGGATAATCCAATTGTAAGACAAAAACTCCGATATCTTCTACCTTTAACACTATTGTTCTTTTCTTTCTATCAACATAGATATCAACCTTCCATTGAACTACATTCATTATATTTTTGGGTGAATGTCACAGATATTTGCATCAGATAGCTTTTTATGATTGACAGAGTATTGTCGCGAAGAAATATTGGGAAGAAATTGCAGGTAAATTATGACATTAAATATTACATAATTTCATTGCTTTCAACTGTTCATAAACTACATATTACAGTGACTAATGATTTAATGAATCACTTCACCTATATATGCTTCCCTTGCAGGTTTCTTCAAGGACCTGAAACTGACCGTGGGACAGTAAAGAAGATAAGAGATGCCATAGATAACCAAATAGAAGTTACCGTCTAGTTGATAAATTATACAAAGAGCTGTACATACTCTTCACATGCTCCCATGTTCTTGTAAGATCATGATGCAATTTCTATACCCCCGAATATATAACATCAATCTAGTGTTCTATTACTGCATTAGTACTAACTGATGGCAGATAGAGGCTAATAATGTGCAAATATATTTTTCCTATACTAATGAATCAAACTAAAATTTCTTGTGGTTGTTTATCACTTGAGCATGTAAAAAATTCTGGAACCTCTTTCACTTGCAACCTATGCGTGATCAGAAGGTACCATAATAAGAGATATGAGTTTTTTTTACCTAGATATTTGGTTTGGAACTATTTCATGTGATTTGAGATGCATCCAATTTGATGGTTGATTAGGGTGATGTTCAATACTTCATTGGGGTTCAGTTGGATGGAACTGAGCGCGTTCGAGATGCTGCTACAAAAGATGGTGCCATGCTGGTTTGTTTCTACCTTAATGGCAACTAGCATATATGGCCTTGCCATCACAAATATCTAGAAAAAATGAAAATAAAATGCCAAATAACTTTGTCGTGACTTCTATGTTATAAATGCAAGCCATCCATAGTGTATTAGCATTTAGCATCATCTAGCGTTTATTAAAGATTTATCTCTTAAACCCTGATGATCAACACTGGGACTCATATATTGTTGGTATGTATAACATTCTGAAAGTTCCATAGATAGCATCTTTTAGGTCGCTTCATTAATGCTCTGATCAACTCCCTCCTTAATTAGCTTCTTTTGTGTTTTAATTTGCATAAAGTGATTTTGACAACTAAATTTTATGTACCTTACTTTCTAAATTTCCTTGTTGGAAAACATAGTTGTCTTATGCATTAACCTGAATTATTCATGTACCAGGTTAAGAAAACTGCAGACAATATTGATGAGGCTGCAAAGGAACTCCCGGATGCTAATTTGGTTGGTCTAAATAAATATTCATTTTGTATAATATAAAATTAAGTGTGACTAGGCACTTGTAATATAAATTTATGCTCATATTTAGAGACCAGAGGATATATGGGCTAATCACTCAAAATCAGTCTTGCCAAAGCCACATATGAAGGATACCACATCATGGAGAGCCATCCAAAAGGTATGTTATACATAGTTCACAATATAGATAATTACATGCAATTTGTGAGCCTACTAGATGAAAGGGAACAATCATGAGACACTTGAGAAAGCAATTGGCATGCATTCTTCCATAGAGTTAGGTAGTCTCTGCAATATTATATGCCTAATTTGGAAACCACTGGAAACAAGCACATATGACATTTTTTTAGAAATCTCCTAGATAGTTCATGCTATTTTTTCTTGTAGGTTCTTGAGAATGGTGAAAACATTGATCTGAAACATTTTAGACCAGTAAGACCCTTAGGATCTGGTGACACTGGCAGGTAAGTACTTCTCTATTATAGTTCTAAGTGTAGTAATGACTCAGTTTGCATGAATCCAGTAGACATACTCCTTTCTAGTTTTTATTTCCTATTTACATTTTAAATAGTAAACATGTGAGTTGTTGTTGAATTGTAGTGTCCACTTGGTGGAGTTGCTTGGCATAGGTGAATACTTTGCCATGAAAGCTATGGATAAAAGTGTCATGCTTAGCCGGAATAAGGTATGAGTAACAGATTTCATCACACATGACATTTTAGTTACTTCCACCTTTAATTGTTTCTTTCTACATCCAATTTGTCTATAATACCTCTAGGTCCATAGAGCTACCGCTGAACGACAAATCTTGGATATGTTGGACCACCCATTCCTTCCGACATTGTATGCATCATTTCAGGTTTGTTGCATAATAAAACTATGTAATATATTGATATGATGATAGGGTTGTTAATGTTTGTTCTCCTTGATTTTATTATACTTTTGTGGATGGTATTATTGTTTCTATCATCTCAAAATTGTCATATATATGTTGCAGCCAAAGACACATGTATGTCTTATTACCGACTATTATGCTGGCGGGGAACTCTTTATGCTCCTCGATAGGCAACCTATGAAGGTTCTAAAGGAAGATGCGGTTAGGTGGGCATTGGCGTTGACATTGAAATTGTTTCTTTTGCTTGGATTTAGTGAAAACTCATTATGCTTCTCGGTTGTCATTGATATGCTACTCTGATCCTTAATTTGTTTATTGTTACATAATATAATTGGTAGCTGGATACAAGAACCCAAGAAGTATTGTTTGATGTTATTGTCCATGATTGTTGCAGGTTCTATGCTGCAGAAGTGGTCACGACACTTGAATACCTACATTGCCAAGGTAGTCATATATGCCATACTAATTATATAAATGAAATTCTCTTTGGTGGTGGTGGATAGCATGGATGTAGTGGATAGTCAAACACAACCCAATATTCAATAACCATATTGTTTCGCTTGACCAATAGTAATTATTTGCTAACATCTCGACTAATTGTTTTAGGTAAGAATTTGACCATTCATGAAAGTGGTAGGCTTCCTTAGCAAACAAATGGGGGAAAAAGGGTTCCTTGCACTTATTCATCACATTTTACTAGAGAAACTTGAGATGTTTACTATTTCTAAGCATTTGCTCCCCTCTTCTTTTTTTTCTCAGGTATAATCTACAGAGACTTAAAGCCAGATAACATTTTACTTGAGAGAGATGGGCACATTTCCTTGATAGACTTTGATCTGTCTTGCTTGACATCCTGCAGACCACAAGTAACTTCATTAACATACCTTACTGGACAGTTTCATGACTATTAGTTTAACTCGTTAGTCTATTTTTCGTAGTTGCACTTCATGATTATTCTCGTTGTTTGATAGGTGTTTCTTCCAGAAGATGGTAAGAAGAAAAGGAGGAGGAAGAGAAGGAGCAATCCCATATTCTTTGCTGAGCCAATGCGAGCATCAAATTCTTTTGTTGGTACAGAGGAGTACATTGCACCAGTATGTATATATATGTTGTTACTTCGCTTCATTTGTGTGTTTTTTCCAAGATTTTCATTTCTTGTCTCTATTTGACATGTGTGATAGTCATCATCATTTGTGGCATCAATCCTTGTATGCATGTTGTAGGAGATTATTACCGAAGCCGGCCATACAAGTGCTGTAGATTGGTGGGCGCTAGGTAACTAATCTTGTGCTAAAGGAAACATGTATGATACACACTAGTATAAAATAATGAGTATTCTCCCTATTTGTTGGATTAGGAATTCTTCTATATGAGATGTTGTATGGTTATACACCCTTCAGAGGGAAAACAAGACAAGGACCTTTGCTAATATTCTGCACAAGGATATCAGATTTTCTGCGAGCATACAGGTAATAATAAAAGCATTTATTCTAGTAGGTGAGCCTTGCGGCAAGTGTTTGTGATGTATATATGTTAATTGTAGGTGAGCCTTGTGGCAAGACAGTTGATATACCGGTTGCTACACCGGGACCCTACAAATAGGCTAGGTTCCTATGAGGGCACTATGGAGATCAAACAACACCCCTTCTTCTGTGGCATAAACTGGGCTCTAGTTCGTGCCGCCACACCCCCAGAGTTAGAGGCTCCCCTACAAGATACATTCGAGGCTGCAGGAGAGACATTGCCTCCTCCTGATGCAGCTCACACCGATATGTTCTGAACATACATTGATCCATGAAGCTACATGTTAATTTGCTCAAAGGAAGCAAAAATAAATATGAGATGATGAAGATGCATGTTTGTCTATGCATGCATGTGACGTAGATGAGAACAATAATGTATGTTAAGGACTAATCAATAATCTCAATCCATGTTTATGCATGCGGGTGCAATGAAAATAATGTTGTGTGTGTATTATTTCTACAGTTGCAATATGCACATGGGTCTAAAATATCTCTCTTTTTCTTTCTCTCTCTAGCAAACATGCATGCCTTTGGCTGTAACGGGAGAAAAAACATCAAACAAACTATTTTATGAATGGTTTCATGTTGCATTTAAGAGATAGTGAGTTCCCGTTGTATTATATGATATTGTCCATATCTAAAAATTCCTTAACACAATGCAATATATGTTTTGAAAGGATCTTTCCTTGCCAGGGTTCTAGCTCCAGAAGTAGGTGAACTTAGATAAAACAGAAGACTACAGAACAATGTAGACTACCTCTTGGACCTGGTGCACAAAGGCAAACTCAAATATGAGTATGCATTGTCATTCTGTTGTTAGGTTGCTGCTAGATCTTGTTGACATGCTCTCATCTAGACATTGTCGTGTCCGTAAATAGAAAAATAAAGTGAGTCCTTGGAAATATATTAATTTGTTTACAAGATCGAGTTGATTTCTTTCAATGAGTTTAGCTTGACCGGAGTCGAGGTAGACATGGAAGTCAGCCAAAGCAAGTTATCATGTTCTAAAATAAGGGTAGGCTAGGAGATCAAAGAGCATGCAATTGGCATTGACCTATATGAATGATAAATCCTCTAGTTGGTTATGTCAAAGTGTCAGAGTGACTTGGAGCTATAAATAAAATAAAGGCAACCGTCTTTGGTGTAATTATGAAACCAATGGCTTATAGCTACACTTAAGTGCGAGTTCATTTTGCAATAAACTGCCAAGTTAGTGAATGATCACTTGGTGATGGTAGGCGGTTGCACACATGGACTATGCGTAAAGTATTTTTTTCGAGAAAATGCTATATGCATTATTTTTTAGGCAGATGGTTAATGAGAATTCAGCAGGAGTTGTTTGTATCAATATCTAAAGTTCCTTTATATTTGTCATAAAAATTATTTTTTTTGTGTAGACCATAATTCGTTAGATTTGATTTATGTTTTTGAAACCATCCATAATTTATGGATATACCATTGAACAATAAATGTTCTAGTAGGCTATATAATAAAATGGAAACGGTGTATATAATTAAACTGTTTTAATTAATAAAAAAAGGTGAAGTTGTAAATTGGACAAATGGATTCATACCTATTTTTTTAAAAAAAATTGGAGAATTATTTTTGTTTATGTAACTAATATAATATAAGTATAATAATATAACGAAATAAAAAAGACTAAATTGTTGGGCCCACCTGTCAGTCAACCTTTAGCCTTACTCCGTTCCCCAACCTCTGGCGTTGTCGCGTTCATCTTCGATCTCCCTCTCCTCTCTCTCTCTCTCTCTGTTTGAGAACTGCCTGCTCCTGCTCCCTCCGCTCCTCCGTGCTCCCACTCGCCATCCCCAGACTTCATTTCAGGCGGGGATGGACGATTACGCCCGGGAGATGATGGAGCTCAAGACGCTCGTCACCCGCACCCTCGAGAAGAAGGGTGTCCTCGCCAAGATTAGGGTTCGTACTTCCCACTTCATTTCCCCAATCCCTCCATTGATCCGGTGCCTCCACCACGCCCCACGGATCTAGCTTTTCCTCCCCCTCCGGTTTGGGATCTACACCTCCGCTTCTGCAATTTCCTTACCAAATCCGCGCATTTTTTTTTTCAATTTCTAATGTGCACATTCTGAGCGCCTTGGCGCTGTTGGGTACTCCCTCCGTCCCCCCCCCCAAAAAAAAAACAATTCTACAATTCAAATTTTGTCCCAAAAAATTGCAATCCTAGGGCAATGGCTGCCATATCAGCTCATGGGACCCATCCTTAGCTGCCTTGGTATACGCCCTGGTGCCCTCTCCTCCACACATTCCTGTCTTCCAGAATGTTCCTGCACAGGTCAATTAACTGTACACAAGGGTATTTTGGTAATCTCGCTAGCTGCCTTGCATACGCGTTTGGTCCTACAATTGCGTTTTTTTTTGGGGGGGGGACGGAGGAGTAGGTTCTTGTTTAGGAATATGAAAGAATGCTCACGCATTGCTCAAGAAAAGTTTTTTTTTTCACCACGTCCAGTTTGTTGTTCTAGTCGCCATTACCAATTCGTGCGCTCATTTTGGTAAAACTCGTTTGGAACATATGAGATTGCTCGCACATTGCTGAAGAAAAGACTCACCTTGTATTATTTTGTTGGTCTAGTTGTCACCAATTGGTGTGCTCATTCTTGGCACAGTCGTTAGGAGGAAACGCGTCTTTGCTACTGGAAATCTTCTTTTTCGTGTTGTGTTGTGACTATTGCACCTACACTTCTCAGTGCTCTTTTGAGTTTCGACTCTAATGGTATGATGTCAGGGAATCTTACTGTAAGTGACAACAGTTTCTCTAGAGTTTTTTTTGGGGGGAACAAAAGAATCTATTTGTGTGTAACATAGATAAATACAGTTATCGTGGGTTTCTATCTTTTTTATCTGTTCAAGCATGCTATGCTCCGTCGAATGCACATACTTCTGCCACCTCTCCTGATGATGTTTCTGGCTGCATGACTAGGCTGAGCTAAGAGCAAGCGTGTTTGAAGCTATTGAAGAGGAGGATCGGGTGGTGGAGAATGATGATGGTGGGAATCCTGCTTTGCTCGGTAGCTGTAATGACCGAGCTAAGCAACAGCATGCTTCACCTTCAGGTTTGCCCTTTGAATGTGCTGGCATATCAGTTGTTTCAAATATGTCTGCAGAAGCCAAAGCTTGTCTCTGATGCACTATCAAAATGAGGGAGAGGAGAGGGAGAGGCCGGCAGAGGGAGAGGGAGGGAGGGAGGGAGGGAGAGAAAGAAGCTTGTCTCTAATGCTGCTACGCACATAGACCTTCTTTTCTCTCATATACTGACCTGTAGACATGTATACTACTGTTCTGAAATATTCCAGAAGGACAAAGGCTGATATTATGCTGCATGGTAATCTTTGGAAATTGTGACATTTTTTAGCAAGCAATTTAGGACTAAACCTGAAAGATACACATTTTTTCTCCTGATTGATGACTAGCGTGAGTCTTTGGATTTGAATGCTTCTGCACTGGTGATAATTCAAAGAAGCATTTCCCTAATGTATTTTGTTGTCCATATTTATGTTGTTTTTAAGTCCCATCAAGGATATCTCAAATGTTTAAGGTTCTTGTGCTGGCCTTAAATGATTTTCAGTACTAAGTTTAGCCATGACTCCATGAGTTTTGCAAGCTGCACATAACATGGAATGATTTTACATTCTAGGATTTATGTTGCTTGCAGGTAGGTTACTAACTGCACTTGTATGTGAATACTTGGAGTGGGCGCAACTAAGTCACACAATGAAAGTTTACTTGCCAGAGTGTAACCTGGTAAGTGGTGACTGTTCCTGATATTTTGTTTTTGCATTTCGGGAATCAACATCCATTAATGTTTCCCCATTTTGTTTGTAAATCAGCCCAAGGACTTCTGGAAGAATGAAATGAAAGACTTTTCTAACAAAAGTGGAGCTGAAGGGAGCAGGAGTGCTGAAAGTGGTCCAATGCTTTTAGATGTTCTCGAAGGTTATCTGAAATATGAGGTCTATCTCTCGCTTGATCATTAGCAGAAGAAAAAATCATCCTTTTGTTTCTTTATGTTTCCCAGTAAAGCAAAAAAGGGGGAAAGCTTTGGGGGTAATGTAGCCAATTCTTTTTTCCCCAGAAAACTGTGTAGTCCTGTATGGATCAAGGTAACAAATCTCTGGCAATAGCTGCCGCTATAGCCAGCTATAGCGGTGTTAAGCCACTACACCACTATTTGTACCCACATTCATTTTAGCCTGTTTTAGCCTGCTATAGCCAGGTATTAGCCTTATTTAAGAACTCTGCAACTAAATGTCTATAGCCGGCTATTTGTTACACTAGTATGGATCCTCTTATGCGTTATGTTTGCTATGTAGAAAAGGTAGTATATTGAGTTGTGAGCAATAATCCTTCATATTATTGGCGTCTTGCTTAATCAAACTGTCCAAAAAATTAGATTGTTTGCCACAACTACAATACTCATCAAGGTATTGCCTTAGAACAAAAAGTAGGTGTTGTTATTCTGGAAGCTTAAGGAGATAGGTCTATCAAGACCAAGCATTGTCCGAATGTAGAGAATATTCTAAGAATAACCAGAATGGATAAAAATTGATATGCTGTTTTCTGAGTTTGGTCAGTTATCTTACATTGCGTGCATGGGATTTATATTTACAATGCATTATTATTATCATTGTACTGAGATCTGCTTACATGTGATTTTTCAATCTAAACTTATTGATGCAAGGCCTATACTCAAGGTCTCCTTTTGTTGGTCTGTGGTGCTTGGGATATGAGCTGCATTTATGCTGTTTTCTGCCTATGACCTTTAGTTGACTGTGCACACAAAATTTGATTTTGATTTTTTTCCAGCTTGGCTTTCACTGTCCTTGAGCAAGTAAAGTTGATTGCATATTATACTTTATTAATACAAGTTTTTTAATTGTTAACCTCCAAATATAGTCAGTATGCTCTAGCTTAAAAGTTTTGGTTTTCTACAACATGCTTTGGTCGTCTAAATATGTTGTTTTGGTCAGAATTTGTCTCAAACAAGGATGGGCGGCAGGAGGATGATGAGTTCAGAGTCTGATCCATCGCTAAATGCTGAACATCGGAGCATGAGGAGGCCACCATCAGGGTCAGTTGGGAGCCTGCCTCCTATGGGGAGGTAAGCATGATGCCATCCATACTGACGTGCCATTGTAATTATGCAGAGCTATTTGCTTTTGGCATTAGATATTTAGATGTGAGTGTGACATATATATCACTTTGAAATTTCCAGGCCAATCTCGTCGTCACAGGCATCAGGTTTGTGCACTGCTATGTAATCTTTTCAGTTTATGATATGTAGCTGTGTTGTTCCAAATTCTGAAACAAGTGCCCTTGGTACGTGTATGTTCAGATCGCAGAGGGGGATCTTCAGCTTCCAACGCAAGGAAAGATGAGTACAACTGGAGATACGATGCCGGTGATATATCTGAAGAGGTGCTGCGGGCATCGACTGCTCTGGAAAGTGTCCAGTTAGACCGGAAATCTCGGAATCTGCCGACATCCTGGAGGTCGGTGGGATCGATTGATTAATCAATCGCCCCTATCATAATATGCAAATGCTTTTTGGCCGAGAACACCATGTGATGAATGTCCTTTGCAGGCATTCAGGGGATGGCGCGGAGTAACAAGCAGCAACAAGGCTTTGGAGTTTGGTTGCTTGACTGACACTGTATCGTGTAATTTGTAGACCACTCATTTGCGGTGGTACGATGCTTGGATTGCTGCTATATATTAGAGAAATGGTACACTGGTTATGTATGTATGGTTGTCTTGTAACGCACAAAACAAATAAAGTATTACAGTTTGTTGAACTGTGGGTCGACTTGGTACACTGGTTATGTAGTATGGTATTACAGTTTGTTGATTTATTATTTATTTATTTCATATTTATTTATTTGTTGCGATGCGCACGTACGCTGGGTTCCGAGAGAGTTAGACTGTCATACATCGCGATGGACAAGTTCACTATTGACATAGCAACTACGTACGGCTCGTGGCTATGTATATATGTATATATATAAGGTGTGCCCGAAGCCAGATGAAGTCAGTGATTCAAAAATATTTATTTATCGCCACAAAAATGAAAGCAAAATATGCATGCATGACGAAAGATAATTTTGACAAACAAAATATGTCTGATTATATTTACATATACTTAAAAGCAAGTGGTAGGGGATCAGCATCTATCCCTTACGCTAGCAGCTCCAAATGAATAGACAAACGAACAGAGTCTAAATGTATATATTTGATACATACAAGCCAGCCACTTATATGAACTGTTTTCAAATAATTCTCCCAACGTCAGCAAGCATGGTGTGTATGGGAAATAGGTTCTTATGCCCACTGGTATATGTATGCGGACGCCCAACTGTTGAACCTTTGAGGTATTCAAATTATAAGATATTGTCCCTGATTTTAAGGAAAAGAAGACAAATCTCCTTGTAAGGATGAAATCAACAGGGTCTGCTTCGGCGGCCTTATTATCTTTGTTGGCTTCTTCAAGGACAATCTTATCAGCATTGTCAAAGTCCCATTCATCATCATCAGCAGCAGCAAGCTCGTCGTCGCCATGTGCTGCAGCAGCAGCAGCAGCAGGTGGTTACGGATGACCCTCCATTCATCATCAGCAAAGCCGCTGTGACTGTGAAGAAGAGGAAGTTTATTTGCAAGCAGCGGTGGAAGGCTGAGGTTAGTCTTCAACACACACTCCATGTGAATAATGTGATGATGTCCATCATCATTTTCTTCTTCTTCCTCCTTAAGCAACCAGACTCGAAACTGGGGGCAGCTACCCCAGTCGACCCAATAAAGTAACGCAGAGTACACCCCTTTCTTTGATTTTCCCAAGTAAAAGGTACTCCGTAGCATGCAAATAAATCATAGATATAGCATGCATGCAGTTGTACAATAACAATAATAATAGATGAAACGATGCGTAGCTAGTTAGTACCTCATGACAGTGTTGATGCAAAAGTGGATCTGCAAACACAAAGGGCTAATACTCGAATCGATATCCAAAGCGTGCCAGTCGATTTGACCTGTTAATCGACAAGGATGAAGATACGGGCACTTTGGTCCTGACAACAGCGATATGCCCGGAAGTCACGGCCAAGAGGTACTCACGCGGAACTTGAGAATCGCCGAAGGTTGCACTGAAACGATGCAACTCGCTGAATTAATGAGAACTCGTAAAAAGGAAAAATATGCAAATTGACGAAGTCGCCGAAAAGTAAGTAGATGTAAATAGGAGTAAAAATTGGTTTTGATATTGATTGATATATATTACATTGCCCCTCAATCTATATTTATACCCTGATCTAAAGAGACATAACCAAATACGACTAGGACACCAAGTCCATATCTAAGGAAACACGTGACTCTTACATGAATCATACTCTAACAAATATAGAAAAGGAAATCAACTCCTATCTATTTCCCTGTCCGCCTCAATTACGATGGAATTCTTACCGACCTCCTTTTCATCGGCATACTTCCTGTTTCATCGGCAGTAGTTTTCAAGCCTTCCTTCATCGGCATCGACACTAACATCTCCAACCTTATCGGCAACGCCCGAGTCTAAATCAACCTTTCCATCGATCACCACCATTCATCGGCAACCATCTTTACAAGCTGATTTTCATCGGCTGTCAGCGTATACAGTAACTTTCCTCCTGCCGATTAGCCCACTCTGATCATTTTGACACGTGCAAAAAACGGTGTCAACACATGCCCCCCAATTTCGGAGTATAAAACCATTAATGCTCCGAAATTTACTCCAGATAACGTTTGCCTTCGCCCAATTACCGTAACTCATCCTCCAAGCCAAAACTTGATCTGTTATCAAATCTAATCAAATCTAGTCCTGATTCACGCACCTCAGTAAATATCGCACAATTTCCAACCACTCTTGCCCTGATTATGGTTAAGATACTGAAAGCATCTAGGCCCCTAAGTGGATTTCGGTGATTAATGTCAATACAAGATTACTATGACTAACGTGTGTTTTGCAGAGGCAATTAAGTTAGGTCATGGTAATGAAGATCGATTGGGCAATTGAGGTTGTCATGCCCCTACGATGGAAATCGTTTCGGTTTTCAAAGGATGGACGACAAGGTTAAGGATAACTAGTTCTAAGTGTCAATTGAAGTTGGAGAGACACTTAGAGTAGTTTAGGACTTTGTTTTTCCTTTGGCCGTACTATGAAGGGGGGTATGAACGGGTAGCTTGACCTAGTTGAGTCTAGTGAGTTAGGTGTGGTGCACACTTGTTAAAACTAGCTCTAGGTAGCTCCTATGAATGCCTAAGATCCTTTGGAGCTATCTTCATTCACATATGATCGAGAGTTGGAAGTGAATGGAGGGTCAAATACTGACCGGACGCTGGCTCCGGTGCGACCGGACGCTGGCCGCAGGGTCCGGTCAGTTTATTTGACTGAGGAGAACAAGTCTGGAGTGACCGGACGCTGGGGGCCAGCGTTCGGTCGACTCCAGTAAGGGTCCAGACTTGACAAAGTGTGACCGGACCCTGTGTTTCCAGCGTCCGGTCGTTTACAGTAAGCATCCAAGATCGACCAGACGCGTCCGGTCAGTGCTGACCGGACCCTGTCACCGTCCGGTCATCACTTGGAAACTATTGCGCGGGTTGAACTGACCGGAGCGTCCGGTCAATATGATCGGAGCGTCCGGTCATCCCGCAGAAGCTTATAACGGTTCGTTTTTTAGGCTGCCTTATAAATAGAAGCTCCACTCAAGTGTGGAGGGACTTTTGCTCATTCCAACAGCTGAGAAACACGTTTGTGAGTGCCAAGAAGAGCAAGGTCCTAGTGAGGTGTTTTGTGATTTGAGAATCCAAGAGTGAAACCTCATTAGTGAATCAAGAGTAGACAAGTGTGCATCCATCTTCTCATTAGGCTTCGCGTGGTCAAGTGAGAGTTCGTGCTTGTTGCTCTTGGTGATCCCCATCACCTAAACGGCTTGGTCGTGATTGGGAGCTTGGTGATCACCCGGCGGAGCTTGTGGGTGACCCAACTCAAGTTGTGAGCGGTTTTGGGTGATTCGCCGCGACGGAGTGTCGAAGAATCAACCCGTAGAGAGCACTTGATCCTTGCGCGGATCAAGGGGGAGCTACACCCTTGCGCGGGTGCTCCAACGAGGACTAGTGGGGAGTGGCGACTCTCCGATACCTCGGCAAAACATCGCCGCATTCCTTTCTCTCTCTATTTACTTTGAGCACTTACTTTGAGTATTTACTTTAAGCAATTCAATACTTGTTTCACATCCATAGAATTGCTTGCTAGAGTAAGTTTGGAACATAGGTTGTGAGGTTGTTGTGCATTAGTTTGATATAAACACTTTTCTAGGCACAAGGGGTTAATTGGGCTATCCGTAGGATTTGATTATTGCAAGAAAATTTAGAATTAGCCCAATTCACCCCTCTCTTGGGCATCTTGATCCTTTCAATTGGTATCAGAGCCTCGTGCTCACGTTTTTAAGCCTAACCGCTTAGAGCAAGATGTCTCACGGGGATGGACCTCCTCCTATCTTCGAGGGGGATGATTTTTCATATTGGAAAATTCGCATGGAGGCTTACCTAGAAGCTCTAGATGTTGGAATTCTTAGAGCCGCCTCTCAAGGGTTCCCAACACCTAAGAATGCCGCACAACTTCAAGGCGATGAAGTAAACTATGAAAAATGGAATGCAAAGGCTCGCAACACCATCTTTAGAGGCCTTTGCAAAGATGTGTTCAATCATGTAAGGAACCACAAAGACGCCCATGCTCTATGGTCGGACGTTTGTGCGCTCCATGAGGGAACCAAGAGTGAGCGTGAGGAACGCTATCATCTTGTGATTAAAAAGCTAAATTCTTTTGAGATGCTTCCCAAAGAAAGTGCAAATGAAATGTATTCTCGTTTGAATGTTCTTGTAGAGGAAGTCAATGGGCTTGGACTTACTCAAATGTCACCATCCGACGTTGTGAGAAAGATCTTGAGTGTCCTCCCCATTGACAAATATGGACACATTGTGACCGTGCTACATCAAGGTGATCTTTCCGCCGCTACACCGACACAAATCTTGGGAAAGATCAATGCTCATGAGATGTACATGCACATCACGCCACAAGATGGCTCAACCTCTACAAAGAAGAAAGAGAAGGACTTAGCATTCAAAGCTAGCCAAGATAAGGGCAAGGCAAGACTTGAGTATGAGAGCTCAAGTGATGAAGATGATGAAGAAAGTCTTGCTCTCATGGTGAAAAAGACCGCCAAGATGCTAAAGAAGCTAAACAAGAGTGGCATCAAGTTTGACGGCAAGAAGAAGAAGTTATTCACTAGCTCAAGAAGAAAGCCAATCTCCGAGATGGATTGCTACAATTGTGGCGAACTTGGCCACCTAGCTCATCAATGCACAAAGCCCAAGAAAGACAAGTTTAAGAACAAGGGCAAGAAAGATGATTCAAGTGATGAAGATGAAAAGAAAAAGAACAAGCCATACAAGAAGAGAGATGGTAAAAAGAGAGACTTCTACAAGAAGAAGAAGAGTGGCAAGGCCTATATTGTCGATGATTGGCTCACGGACATTGATTCATCAAGTGGTTCATCCGATGATGAGAGTGACAATGAGAAGGTGGCCGCCATTGCTATTGATCTTGCATCCTCACCGCCACCATCGCCATCATCCTCTACACACCTATGCCTTA
This sequence comes from Miscanthus lutarioriparius, assembly GCA_904845875.1. Lineage (NCBI taxonomy): Eukaryota > Viridiplantae > Streptophyta > Magnoliopsida > Poales > Poaceae > Miscanthus > Miscanthus lutarioriparius. The sequence continues at coordinate 61,327,653 of CAJGYO010000015.1, forward strand.
TGGCCAAGGGTGAACGCAAGGTAACTAAGAGTGATGATAGTAGTGATGATGAGCAAGCTAGTGATGATGATAGTGATAGCGATGATGATTCACCCACATATGATGATCTTGTCAAAATATTAAGAAAATACACTAAGATCATTAGAAAGAGTAGAGCTACAAATGAAAAGCTTGATGCTAAAAATGATTCACTCTTAGCTAAGTGTGATACATTAGAAAAGGCTAATGATGAGCTCAAAGAAACAAATGATTCTATAACATCCAAACTCAAGGAGCTCAAATCTTCTAAGAAAGAGCTTAAAGATAAACATGATAAACTTGAGTGGGTGCACAATGAGCTTATCATTAGTCACAACAAGCTAAAAGATGAATATACAACTCTAAAGATCAATTATGATACCCTTGTTATTGCACAAGAATTCTTACCAAATGAGCCACATGTTGCTACTAACCATGTTGTTAAGATTGATATAGCTACCTCATGTGATGATTTAATTGATGAGAGCATTAAGCATGGATCTAGTAGTAAAGGCAAGCAAGTGGTTGAGTGCAATGACTATGATGAATATGTCAAGCTCAAGAGTGACCATGAAAAGCTCATGAAAGATCTTGAAGAGATGAAAAGTCACAACACCATTGTGCTAGAAACTCTTGATCATGATAAAGAGTTGATCCTTGAGAATGAGAAGCTCAAAGAAGAAAACAAGAAACTCAAGGAAGAGAAGAACAATGATATTCTCAAGGAAGAGAACAAGAAGCTCAAGATGGAGAAAGAGCATCTCAAGGTGGGATTGAGCAAGTTTGCTAGAGGCAAGCATCTCCAAAGTGAGCTACTCATGAATACCGTCATGAAGATGGATAGAAGTGGCATTGGTTATATGGCAAGTGTAGAGAAGAAGAAGGCTCAAGCTCAACACCAACAATCAAAGCCAAAGCTAAAGCCAAAGAGATGTTTTGAGTGTGGACAAGAAGGCCACTTTGCTCATGAGTGTCAAACTCCACCACCACAACCCTTGCCCAAGCATGCTAGACCCTTTGCTTTCAATGCTCACTACATGCTTAGAAAAGATTCTAGTGGAAAGATGAAAGTCATGTTCTTAGGACCCCCCAACAAGAGTAGGCCTAAGAAGATTTGGGTGGCTAAGTCACTTGTTGAGAAGGTGAAAGGCCCTCAACAAGTTTGGATCCCTAAAGCTTGAATCTCTTGTGTGTAGGTGAACTACAAGACCGGTGGAAGTCATTGGGTTATTGATAGTGGTTGCACTCAACATATGACTGGTGATCCTCGTATGTTCACCTCACTAGATGAAGAGGTAGATGGACAAGAGAAAATAACATTTGGAGATAATTCAAAGGGCGAGGTTAAAGGATTGGGCAAAGTGGCAATATCAAATGATCATTCCATCTCCAATGTACTCTATGTTGCCTCATTGAGTTTCAACTTGCTATCCATTGGGCAATTGTGTGATCTTGGCTTCCAATGCTTATTCACCGAGAAGGAAGTTGTTGTATCCAAAGTAGATGACAAACAAGTGATATTCAATGGATTTAGATACAACAATTTATATCTAGTTGACTTCACCTCCGAAGATGCAAACTTGAAGACTTGCCTATTCACCAAAACAACACTTGGGTGGCTATGGCATAGAAGACTTGCTCATGTTGGGATGAGCTCACTCAAGAAGCTTATGAAGAATGATTTGGTGAGGGGGTTGAAGGATGTGAAGTTTGAGAAGGACAAGCTTTGTAGTGCATGTCAAGCCGGCAAGCAAGTTGCAAACACTCATCCAACCAAAGCTTTTATGTCAACCACAAGAGTGCTAGAACTTCTACACATGGATTTATTTGGACCAACTACATACAAGAGTTTGGGAGGAAATCTCTATTGTCTTGTGATTGTGGATGACTACTCAAGGTATACATGGGTGTTCTTCCTTCATGACAAATCCGAAGTTGCATCTTGTTTCAAGAAGTTTGCCAAGAGAGCTCAAAATGAATTTGAAGTGAAGCTCAAGAAGATAAGAAGTGACAATGGCAAAGAATTTGACAACACAAACATAGAAGCTTATTGTGATGAAGTTGGAATCAAACATGAACTCTCCGCAACCTATACTCCTCAACAAAATGGTGTAGTTGAGAGGAAGAACCGGACTTTGATCACTCTTGCAAGGACAATGCTAGATGAGTACAATACCCCCGAAGCTTTATGGGCGAAAGCAATCAACGCCGCATGTTATGCATCCAACCGCCTATTTCTTCAAAAGTTCCTTGTCAAGACATCGTATGAGTTGCTCAATGGGACGAAGCCGGACGTCTCCTTCTTTAGGGTGTTTGGTTGCAAGTGCTACATCTACAAGAAGCGACAACACCTAGGGAAGTTTCAAAGACGTTGTGATATAGATTTTCTTGTTGGTTACTCATTGAAGTCCAAAGCATATAGAGTATTTAATCATGCCACCGGCTTGGTTGAAGAAACATATGATGTGGAATTTGATGAATCTAACGGCTCCCAAGGAGCACATGAGAATCTCGATGATGTAGGTGATGAACCATTGAGGGAGGCTATGAAGAACATTTCGGTGGGAGACATCAAGCCAAAAGATGATGAAGATGATGTACAAGTCATTAACCAACCTTCTTCATCAAATGTACCACAAGATGGCGAAAAAGATGGGAGAGTGGAAAATGAAGATACTCATATCTCTCATGAGCAAATGGTGGTACAAGCACAAGATGTTGATGCTCCACAACCTTCTCCTCAAGTGGTCAATAGAAGAAACACATCTCTCCTACAAGATCATCCACAAGATCTCATCATAGGGAGTCCATCAAAGGGTGTAATGACTAGATCTCAAAAACTTACTTCATTTATTGCTCATCACTTTTTTATCTCTTGCTATGAGCCTACCAAGGTAGAAGAAGCTCTTAAAGATCCGGATTGAATCAATGCCATGCATGAAGAGTTGAACAACTTCACTCGCAATGAAGTTTGGAATCTTGAAGAGCGACCAAAAGGTGCAAGAGTCATTGGAACGAAGTGGGTGTTCCGCAACAAGCAAGATGATCAAGGTGTTGTTGTGAGGAACAAGGCGAGACTAGTTGCAAAGGGGTTCTCTCAAGTTGAAGGTTTAGATTTTGGAGAGACCTTTGCACCGGTTGCAAGATTAGAAGCCATCCGTATCCTTCTTGCATATGCATCACATCATGAAATGAAACTATATCAAATGGATGTGAAAAGTGCATTTTTAAATGGCTTTATAAATGAACTAGTCTATGTTGATCAACCTCTCGGGTTTGAAGACCCTAGATATCCTAATCATGTTTATAGGTTGTCCAAGGCATTATATGGGCTTAAGCAAGCCCCAAGAGCTTGGTATGAGCGCCTTCGGGACTTCCTCATTGAGAAGGGCTTCACCATTGGGAAGGTTGACACCACACTATTCACCAAGAAGCTTGATGGGCATATCTTCATTTGTCAAGTATATGTTGATGATATCATCTTTGGATCATCAAATGAAGACTCATGCAAAGAATTTGGTGAATTGATGTCGAAGGAGTTCGAGATGTCAATGATTGGTGAGCTTACATTCTTTCTTGGTTTTCAAGTCAAGCAAATGAAAGAAGGCATCTTCATCTCTCAAGAGAAATACACAAAAGATCTTCTCAAGAGATTCAAGATGGATGAATGTAAGCCAATCAAGACACCAATGCCTACAAATGGACATCTCGACCTAGATGAGGGAGGTAACTTGGTTGATCAAACTCTCTACCGTTCTATGATTGGTAGCTTGTTATATTTAACCGCATCTAGGCCCGACATCATGTTTAGTGTGTGTATGTGTGCTAGATTTCAAGCTAGTCCTAAGGAAACACATTTAATTGCCGTAAAAAGAATCCTTAGGTATCTTAAGCACACACCAAGCATTGGTCTTTCGTATCCCAAAGGAGCTTTATTTGAATTAATTGGCTATTCCGATTCGGATTACGCCGGATGCAAAGTTGATAGAAAAAGCACATCCGGAGGGTGCCATTTGCTTGGTAGATCACTTGTGTCTTGGTCCTCCAAGAAACAAAATAGTGTGGCTTTGTCCACCGCCGAAGCGGAATACATTGCCGCGGGTGCCTGTTGCGCACAAATATTATACATGAAACAAACTTTGCTAGACTATGGAGTAGTTCTAGAGAAAGTACCTCTTTTGTGCGACAATGAAAGTGCGGTAAAACTTGCAAATAATCCGGTTCAACACTCTCGCACCAAGCATATAGATATCCGCCATCACTTTCTAAGAGATCATGTGGCTAAAAATGATATATCACTAGAAGGTGTAAGATCCGAAGATCAATTAGCGGATATCTTCACAAAACCGCTAGATGAGGCTACATTTTGTAGATTGCGGAATGAGCTAAATGTACTTGATTTTAGTAACTTCCCTAAAAATTGAGCTTGTGTTGTCCCTTGCATTCATTGTAATATACAACATGTTTAATTTGTGGCAATGCACATAGGGCTTGTCTAACATGGTTAAGATAACCGACGAAAAGCGTGTGAAGAAGCTTAACCTTGGATCAAACTTGACAAGCAACTAGATTTACTTACAAGTATTGCATATGCATGAATGTTGTTTTGTCGTTTTGTTCCATTTGCCCTCTTGTTGCCTATTTTCTTAAAAAGAATTATAGCCTAAGGCAAAATATTTTGAAAAATATGAGGGTTTGAGAGAGGTCACTCACATCAGTCCCAATTGGTGTTTATTTGGATCTTTTTCAAGTTGGGACTTGATTGGGGAACAAAGTATGAAGGAAGGTTGGAGGTTTGCTGGAAAAGGTGCACCGGACGCTGCTATCCAGCGTCCGGTCAATTCACAGGAGGTGAACTGCTGCCGAAGGAGTGACCGGACGCTGCGTCTGTGCGTCCGGTCAGGAAGGATTCTGCGTCCGGTCGATCGAAGTGTGCACAAGTTGTACTGACCGGACCCTGCCTGCGTCCGGTCATGGACCACTGGACGCGTCCGGTCCTGATTCTAGAGGATTTGGACCTCTCTAGAATCAACCGGACGCTGGGTGGTAGCGTCCGGTCGCTACCACCGGAGCGTCCGGTCAGTGGATCTCGCGCGACTTCAGGACTTTTTTTTGGTTTCCTTTTCTGTCGCGTTTTGGGGGACTACTTAACCGTACCACCGCAAAAAAAAATTCGGATCCCGTCGCAACCTTGCCTCCGAGCCCTAGCCTGCACCGCCGCCATCTTGCCGCCGCAGCCAAGCGCGCCGCCGTGCTCCTGTCTCGCCGCGCCGCCGCCCCATCGCGCCGAAAGCCTCCCCCAGCGCTCCCACGCCAAAGACGGCCGCACCTCCCTTGCTCTTGCCGCCCCGGCCTCCTTGCTAGCCACGCGCCACCAGAGCTTGCCGCGCCGCCGTGACTCCCCACGCGCCACCGTGCCTCCGGTCTTCCAGGGTCATCAAGTATCATCGTGCCCTAGTCCTACCTCCTACATCGTTGGTAAGACCAAATTTTTCAATCTCGATCTGTTGTGACCTAGATCAAGTTGCAGTCATTGATTCCCCATTGCTTTCAGGCTGTTTGACCTAACCCTAGCCGGCTCCGAGTTCCCCGCGCGACAACTTATCTTTTCTCGGTTCGCTGATCGTCAGGTAGAAAGCCATTCAATTCAATTTCGCATCTACATTGCTTTCTCTATTAGGGTTTTGCATCTATTAGCAATATGGTATTTATTTGTATATCCATCTATTCTATCGTGCAGCGAGTCGGTTCCGTTGTGGTTCTTGTGGCAGTTGGCAGTCATCTCGGAGCCAAGCTCATGAGTAAGGATCGAGGCCAAGCCTCGAGAGGTTCAGTTTGTCCGTTGATCCTCATCAGCGTCAGTTCACCATCTTGTCAGTTCAGATGGCCCGCACCAAGAATGTTGGTGGTGGCCCAGGTGATGATGATCGGAGGCCCCCGCCTCGCCAGCCAGCCGGATCGAAGGGCAAGTCAACCAAGCGGTGACATCCAAGAAGCGAAGTACCTGACGCAGAGACAAAGAAGAGCAAGAACATTGCAGAGAGGCCGCAGAGCATGCCGAGAGAGGTGGTGCCCGCAGCGGAGTTGTCATTGCAGATCAGCCAGTTTCACCAGCATTCAGAGCTGCGATTGAGGAGGTTGAGCATCGTCACGGTAGTCTAGCTGGGACTGTCACATTTGTAGGACGACGGGTTGCCATTGAGGAGGGTCCGTCAGCACAGCAGCAGCCCCCACAAGCAGAGCCTCAGCAGACCCAAGAGGCCGAGGAGATAGAGCCGGCACCCCAGCTTCGCCGCTCTGGATGGACCCATGTACTAGTCTCACCGAGGCCGCCGACACAGCGGAGGGGATCACGTCCTCCACCTAGACCACAGGGTCCACCTCCAGTGGTCCACCTCGACTTGAGGGCCGCTACCGCCAGGCAGGTTCAGCAGCTGCGTTTTGTTGAGTTTAAGGTTTGGTTTCCCCCGAGGAGGGATGAGAGAGCAGCTGAGGGTTTCTACACGCCACTGCAGGAGGATTTCTATAATGCCTATCTCAACAGTGGGGCAAGTGTTGGATCTCGAGAGAGTCATCGAGATAGAGTCTATTGTGGCAAAAATTGGAGAGAGCATTCGGCCATACTTGTCATATTTGCAGGGATCGATGATGATTTGATTGGACTGGACGGGGATATATGTACCATCTTGGGTTCATCGGTTCTATGTTTCACTCTTCATCGATCCACATCACATGTTTATTCACTTTGCTTTCGTGAGGCAAAGACTACAGAGTGACGAGTGGCGAGGTGGGAGAGAGATACTTGAGGCTACTGAGAGCAGCACTGTCAAGATACATGAGGTCTGTTATGGACAGCAGAGCCTCCCCAGGCGTCCTCACGGAGGTTTGGTGCCTCCCTCTGATTTAGTGCGACATTGCTTCAAGGAGCCTTTTGGAGAGGGGTCGAGGAGGAACCCCGGTGACTTGACTCCCACAAATGAGAGTGCTAGAGGCTATTATCGGGGAGGACCTTGCTTCCCTGTGTTGGGATATAGAGAGGGGCTGACGCCACAGCTCCGGCTTCTTAATGCCCCGATGCGCAGAGCAAGATTTAATATCTGGGACCTCCTTCTTTTTAGAGGTGGAGGACACTATATTTGAGGGATTCAAGGGTCGCATGCAGCTTCCTTATGCTTGCCTTTGGATCACATTTCTTATCCGCAGAGTAGTGCTTGATAAGCCCCTGGTATGATGGATGAGTATACAGGTGCCACCACAGAGTTCCCGACTTACAACCTCGTCACAGAGGATCGGACACACCACTCCTCGGGCACCCCAGATAGCCCTAGCCGTCGTCCGACGCGTGCGAGTCCGTAGCTTCAGCAAGATGAGATCATTAGAGGGATTGCAGCCACCGAGGAGGAGGAGCTAGAGGCACAAGCAGGAGGTGAGCGCGAAATGCATGGTGGCAGCTCGACGACGACTACTAGCCTATACCTCGAGATGCCTCCCGCTTGAACCACGATGTGAGGTCGGTAGCTCTAGTTCTGCTCCACTGCCTCCGCATGATGCAGACCCGCTCTCATTGCTATTCTTGAGCGGATGCAAGAGGATCGAGACACAGCGAGCATAGGAGACGGTTGCCAACTTCAAGACAGATTCGAGCTCGTCAGGCGAGTTCCGGTGGCGGCAGCAGCTCCTTCAAGCACCAAGAGTTACTTATGCAAAGAAGCTCATGGGATTCATGCGGCATGTAGTGACGAAAAGCCATTGGGGTTTCACTGCCACAGCCTTTAGCCCGGCTTGCATGACCTCCTACCACTTCGACGACTCCAAAGAAGAGACAGCCCAGTGGGCTCTAGAGTCAGGGACCGCCTCTAGCTTCGATTTGCTTCACCGCCTATACAGTGTCCCGGTGGTTAGCCTCACCCGTGGTAGCCCCCACGATTCACTCCACTTGAGACGGGCTTCACACACGAGCAGTCTTCCTCGCTATTATTCACACGAGACGTCGGTCTCCAGGAGTCTTGGAGCATCCTTCAGCGAGTTGACCGGCATGCCTACTCCGCCTCATATGCATACCGCCGGTCCGTCTTCAGCAGCTCCAGTCGCAGCGACTACTCAGAGGCTCCCCTCGTCTGTCGCCTCGTCAGATCCTACGACAGACATACTAGCAGCTTCACAGGCAGCACCAGCTCCAGCTCAGACCCAGACCGCTTCAGCGACACTTCCTGCCACAGAGGGTCAGTCAGTTCAGAGCTCAGGGTCAGATGATGATGGTGCCCGGTTCCAGCTTGCCCTTGTTCTTCAAATACTTGCGGCTCGTCGCTCTGACCTCGCCGTCTCAACCCCTAGGTTTTGGTGTTTGACGCCAAAGGGGGAGAGGGTGTTCGAGTATGTAGTCTCAGGGGGAGCTACATTTAGGGGGAGCTAGTTATCTAGTATTAGCCTATTATATACATTTGGAGTTCTATTTGTGTGATACACTATTACTTGTGCATTCGTGTGTTTACTTTCATGCATACTATTATATATATGTGATAGTGCTATCTACGTGATTGTGATATTTGACATGTGTGATTTCTACTTTGCATTATCTATATGTCATATCACTTGTGTTATGCTCATTTGTTTTTGCTTCCGCGTTTATACTTCAAAGCAAATGAGCTTTGTTACTTGTACTCATGCTTAATTCATATCCTTTGAGTACACTGTGTTGGCTTGGGTCATATAAGCTTGCCTAACTCTTTTGTTCTTAACGACAAAAGCTTATATGAACCAAGCCCTTCAAAAACCTCACTCTTTAACATACTCGAGGCGGTATTGTCATCAATCACCAAAAAGAGGGAGATTGAAAGCATCTAAGCCCCTAAGTGGATTTCGGTGATTAATGTCAACACAAGATTACTATGACTAACGTGTGTTTTGCAGATGCAATTAAGTTAGGTCATGGTAATGGAGATCGATTGGGCAATTGAGGTTGTCATGCCCCTACGATGGAAATCGTTTTGGTTTTCAAAGGATGGACGACAAGGTTAAGGATAACTAGTTCTAAGTGTCAATTGAAGTTGGAGAGACACTTAGAGTAGTTTAGGACTTTGTTTTTCCTTTGGCCGTACTATGAAGGGGGGTATGAACGGGTAGCTTGACCTAGTTGAGTCTAGTGAGTTAGGTGTGGTGAACACTTGTTAAAACTAGCTCTAGGTAGCTCCTATGAATGCCTAAGATCCTTTGGAGCTATCTTCATTCACATATGATCGAGAGTTGGAAGTGAATAGAGGGTCAAATACTGACCGGACGCTGGCTCCGGTGCGACCGGACGCTGGCCGCAGGGTCCGGTCAGTTTATTTGACTGAGGAGAACAAGTCTGGAGTGACCGGACGCTGGAAGGTCGTGTGACCGAACGCTGGGGGCCAGCGTCTGGTCGACTCCAGTAAGGGTCCAGACTTGAGAAAGTGTGACCGGACGCGTCCGGTCAGTGGTGACCGGACCCTGTGTTTGCAGCGTCCGGTCGTTTACAGTAAGCATCCAAGATCGACAAGACGCGCCCGGTCAGTGCTGACCGGACCCTGTCAGCGTCCGGTCATCCCGCAGAAGCTCATGACGATTCGTTTTTCAGGCTGCCTTATAAATAGAAGCTCCACTCAAGTGTGGAGGGACTTTTGCTCATTCCAACAGCTGAGAAACACGTTTGTGAGTGCCAAGAAGAGCAAGGTCCTAGTGAGGTGTTTTGTGATTTGAGAATCCAAGAGTGAAACCTCATTAGTGAATCAAGAGTAGACAAGTGTGCATCCATCTTCTCATTAGGCTTCGCGTGGTCAAGTGAGAGTTCGTGCTTGTTACTCTTGGTGATCGCCATCACCTAGACGGCTTGGTCGTGATTGGGAGCTTGGTGATCACCCGGCGGAGCTTGTGGGTGACCCAACTCAAGTTGTGAGCGGTTTTGGGTGATTCGTCGTGATGGAGTGTCGAAGAATCAACCCGTAGAGAGCACTTGATCATTGCGCGGATCAAGGGGGAGCTACACCCTTGCGCGGGTGCTCCAACGAGGACTAGTGGGGAGTGGCGACTCTCCGATACCTCGGCAAAACATCGCCGCGTTCCTTTCTCTCTCTATTTACTTTGAGCACTTACTTTGAGTATTTACTTTGAGCAATTCAATACTTGTTTCACATCCATAGAATTGCTTGCTAGAGTAAGTTTGGAACATAGGTTGCGAGGTTGTTGTGCATTAGTTTGATATAAACACTTTTCTAGGCACAAGGGGTTAATTGGGCTATCCGTAGGATTTGATTATTGCAAGAAAATTTAGAATTAGCCCAATTCACCCCCCCTCTTGGGCATCTTGATCCTTTCAGATACCGAAACAATAATCCATCGTCAAGATCCTAACATAATAATGCCGCCATTTTCAGAATTAAAATATCATGTACCGAGATCTCTTCCAAGTCATGATTACTTGCCATCAAATCATCTGTACAATCCCTTGATTATCGTGCGAACAGTTACCATATCCATCTGAACCACCTCGACCCACATGCGCGCGGCATAGAGATAAGTCCAGAATACCAATACTCCAAGCGGCTTATAAATAGATTTCTCCGGAACGCTCATCTTCTACCCTCAGACTCCAATCTTTGGCATTCTCTCTTTCCGGCGGCGACTCCGACGAACAACTGCGCGACCTCAACCAACAAGAACTTTTCTCCAGCGTCAACCTCGAGTCTCTAGCTCGTGCCCCCATCTACCTCAAGATAATGGCAATCAACTTCGACGTCCCTGCGGTTCGTTCCACTTTCGTTACTTTTTACCTCGATTCCTCTGGTCTTTACGAGTTCATACAGTTGGTAATTTTTCTCTTTTTCTTTGTTCTTCGGATCCTCTAAACTTAGGAACTTCGCAACAAATTAGTTATTCCAACCGATCACCGCATTTCAAATGCCTAGGACCAATGGGCAACCCAGATCCAATCGGTCGATTAATGCGAGAGGTTAACAGAATCCCTTTTAGAGCCCAAAATTCATCTCTGAATTTATGGAAAGATACATTCGATCTTGGCCCAAAACCACCAAAGGGTGGAAAGATTGGTACTTGAGGGTCAACAGTGTCGATGCAAGTACACTCGGGCGAAGCGGAAGCTAGACCAATGCATTAGGCTATCCATTGCCGATATGCAAAAAAGAACGAGTCAATGATGATTGCATTTGCTTACTTACGCAGTCGTCGACACAACAAACACTTTTATGTTTGGACATGGCCCAGCCTACTCCCACACTTGCCGATGTCTACATGCTCACCGGCTTGGACATTTCAACTGCCGATGAAGGCTCCATCTATGGCGCGAAAATCTGAATATAGGGTGAATACCCATAACATCGGCGGTTGGACGGGATATATTCAAGAATGCCAGAGGAACAGTTAACCAGACGGAACATGCCACATTCTTGAATATGTGGTTAGAAAAATTTATCTTCTGTGGTCGATCAGTAGGACCAACCAACGCCTTCCTCCCCATGGCTGAACTCTTGGCCAATGGTGCAAGGTTCCCCTCTGGGCGATACCTTCCGAGCTCCACTTATCATCTTCTTCATCAAGTGTCTCGTAAACTTTTGCTTGCGAACCCATCGGCAACTTAGGAGGCCCATGGTGGTTTATCAACATGTGGTGAATGCCCATATGCACAAACATCGCAATGGGACTTCTTTGCCCAACAATTCCCATGAGAAATCTTTGAAGACCACGTGCTTGGGGATGAGGAATCGGCAACACGCTCACCCCTCAATTTTGGTGAAGCCATAATTGTCCTCCACGAACAGAGGCCAATGAAGACCAGATCGCAGATTCTTCCAAAGCTTTTACAATGGTCTTTCTCGTGATCATAGGGCCTGGGTACCTTATATTGACGAAGAAAACAGATTCCCCCTTCTTTTCAACTTTGCCGATGACACTCTGAATCAAGATAATGAACTCATGATGGCCATCATTACTCCCAGGGCAATCCCAGTAAACACATTCGGTAGCGGGAAAAACACCAATATCACGTATGAATTTTATAATCCATCGGCGATATCCCGTCAATTGGCTTTTGGGCAAGCGCCAATCAAACTTTGTTTTGCCGATGTGATCAAACCCGGAGAAACAATCACCTACGGAATAGATTGGGAGCAGTGGTAGTGCGACTCTCCCCGATGTCGATACTACAGATGTCGATATATCCATCTGGGCGCCAACATCTTTCATCACCGAATCATATAAGCAATGGTGGTGAGAGTGGAGGGAACAATTGTTTGCAACATCTGCTCACACATATCGGCACATGATCGACCCTGAATACGCCATTCTCGATGACGCAGTAAGTTTCTTTTAACTCCCTTCTGCTTTTTCCTTTCATATATCGGTAACTAACTTTCTCGTGATAGGTTAACAACCCAGCACCATCTATGAGCAAAAGTGGGAAATTTTTCGATCTTTGACTGCTTCCCGATATCACCGATCGGCTACAACGCCCCACCTTAGTGCTTTGACTCACCGGAAGACCCGTAGCAAGACCATCACTTCCAAGTCCAAATTGGCTACTGACTAGGGCCACTCCATTGGTCTTTGCTACAACCCCGATCAAGGCATTCAAGGTAACAACCCTGTTTATTTCTACTCATGCCGATCACAAATCGTATTAACATTAATCATCGAGGTGTAAGAGCCCTCTTTGGATAAATCATCGGCAATTCCTCCGACATCAAGCACCACTACCTCTGACAAACCTTCAGAGGTATTCCTTTGATTTTATATTTTATCTGTTAAATATCATACCTTACACTTGTTTTGTAGCAACAAATGGGTACATCAGCAAGCGTACCAGATGTTCAAGATCCACAACCAACAAGTGCCGATGCCCCCCAGCCAACCGTTGCTGAGGCCCAAGCAAAGTGCAAAGCCTTAACAGATGCCGAGGCACAGCCAAAACGACAGAAGTCCATGCCGGTCCCCACATCTGCCCCAACATCTACAAGCCGGCCAGAATCAGTCGATGCAACTGAGCAAGCAGTTAATCCTCCTGTACAGGACATACCATCGGTCATCATACCCCAAGGGCCAACCACCGATGAGGCCACAGAGGATATCCCATCGGCAAGCTCAGCCGATCCTCCACACGGCATACTCCAGGCTGCTTCCTCCAGCCAAGTACAGGAAATTGCCTTGAAACAGGTAAGCCGATTGACCTAGTCGATTTATAATATTCATACTTATCCTTAACTGACCTCTTTTTCTTTTTCTCTCAGGAACAAGACTCCCCAAACAGCTTATTTTCCTTTGCCATTGGCGTTTTGACGATGATGGAGAGGAAACAAGTTCTTCCTTGCATCGGGAACAATATCGAAATTAAGTCCAAGTTGGAAGCTCTCTAGACTTGTTACTGACGAGGATACCACCCTAGCGGTAGATGACTCGGACCCATAAAGGCAATTTTCAAAACAATCCATGGCCGGGTCCCTGCCGATGTTGAAGAAGCACTCTTCCCAGCAGCCCATTTAGAAAGCCGCCAACTGCAATATCAACGGACTGCTCAATGCATTGCCGATAGAGCAGCTCAGGCTCAACTCAAAGAAGAGATGCTACACCTGAAACAGATTGCCGATGAGAAGCACAAGGGCATCGGCAACTTGCAGACTTCGGGCGCTGAACTTAAGCAGAAAATCTTAGATTTATCGGCAAAGAGGATGGCTCTATTGGCTGAATTGAAAGAAGTCGAGGCAGCCTTAACTCATGCCCAACAAGAAGAAAGCTAGCTACCCGATGCCATCAAGGCCCTTCAGCAAGAAAGAGACATCCAGGCTCGCAAAGCCTTGGCCATGAAGAAAAAACTTAAGCCTGTGGAGGGTGCTGCCGATGAAGACATCAAAGAAATGAAGGAAGCCGACCAGATTCACCTGCGTGCGATATTGGCTATCCAATCCTTGTTAAACTTGTAAATCTTGTCTATTGCATTGGCACTTTATGAGACATTGACATCCTTGTATAATTTTAGCCGATAGGACTGTTATCGGCACTTATACTTTTATGCATCCATCCAGATACTAGGGTAATATTTCTTTAAATATTTTTCATTTAATGCTCTGGGAAACACAACCCCTTTGAGGGTTTCTAGAATATATGCGTTACCAGGAACAGACTGATTTATCCGATATGGACCTTCCCAATTAGGAGACCACTTTCCAAACTTTGAACTTTTAGTCCCAATCGGTAAAATCAATTTCCAGACCAGATCTCCATCGGCAAACTCCTTTACCTTCACCTTCTTGTCATACCATCTGGCTACTCTTTTCTTATTTTCTTCGATGCTAACTAAAGCCCTTAACCGATGACCCGCCACATCTTCCAACTCATCCTTCATAAGAGTATCATAATCATCGGCTGTCAGCTGATTTTGAGAACGTATTCGCCTAGAGCCAGTTTTAATTTCCCAAGGCAATACTGCGTCGTGTCCATATACTAACTGATAAGGCGTTACTTTGGTTGTACCATGACATGACATCCGATATGACCACAAGGCTTCATTTAATACTGTATGCCACCTCTTAGGATTTTCTTTAATTTTGCGTTTAATGAGTTTGATGATCCCTTTGTTAGAAGCCTCAGCCTGACCATTAGCTTGAGCATAATATGGAGAAGAATTTAAAACTTTAATTCTCATACCTACAACAAACTCATCAAATTCTCCCGATGTAAACATAGTACCCTGATCGGTAGTGATAGTTTGAGCAATACCAAATCGGTAAACAATATGTTCTTTCACAAAATCGATCATATTAGCCGATATCACCTTTTTTAAAGGAATTGCCTCAACCCATTTTGTGAAATAATCGGTAGCAACCAGAATAAATTTATGTCCTTTGCTCGATGGCGGATAAATCTGACCGATGAGATCGATAGCCCATCCCCGGAACGGCCAAGGTTTAATTATAGGGTTCATAGCCGATGCAGGCGCTCTTTGAATATTACCAAACTTTTGACACCCCTGACATCCTTTAAAATATTTAAAACAATCTTCAAGAATAGTCGGCCAATAGTATCCATTCCTTCTGATCATCCACTTCATCTTGAAAGCCGATTGATGCGCTCCACACACTCCTTCATGAATTTCACCCATCAAACTTTTCGATTCATCACTGCTAACACATCTGAGTAAAACTCCATCTATAGTTCGATAATATAATTCATCATCGAGGAGCACATACTTGGTAGCTTGGAACCTTATACGTCTTTCAACCTTTTTATATGGATCCTTTAAATAATCGACAATCTCCTTTCTCCAGTCATCGGTATCGACTGCCGATGTTAGCACTTCCTGAATAGGCTGATACCCTGAAGCATGCTGAGCTAGTCGATTAGCCTCCTCATTATGCAGTCGAGAAATATGTTCAAGACGAAAATCTCTAAACCCTTTCAACAATTGCAAACATCTTTCATAATACGAAATTAAAACTTCACTTCGGCATTCATAAATCCCAGCCAATTGATTTATAACTAGCATAGAATCACCAAAGATTTCAACAGCATCGGCACGTATCTCCTTCAGCAATTCTAACCCTTTTATCAAGGCTTGGTATTCAGCCTGATTGTTTGTCGATGTAGCAACAATCGGCAATGAAAACTCATACTTCCTTCCTTGAGGTGAAATCAACACAATGCCGATACCTGCTCCTTCACCACATGTGGACCCATCGAAGAAAAGTGTCCAAGGAGCAACCTCCAGAGAGTCCACTGTATTACAATGCTGAGTGACAAAATCAGCCATAACTTGCCCCTTAACTGCCTTAGTCGATTCGTAACGTAGTTCAAATTCTGATAATGCTAAAATCCACTTGCCGATTCTACCACTTAATATCGGCATCGACAGCATATACTTGACTACGTCGTCTTTGCATATGACCGTACATTCGGCAGATAACAAATAATGTCTTAATTTGACACAAGAAAAGTATAAGCACAGACATAATTTTTCGATGGCCGAATACCTTGTCTCAGCATCCACTAATCTTCTGCTCAAATAATAAATAACACGTTCTTTCCCTTCAAATTCTTGAATAAGAGCTGAACCGATAACGGTATCATCAGTTGACAAATACAACCTGAAAGGTTTCCCGTGTTGAGGTGGAACTAGCACTGGAGGATTTGTTAAATATTTCTTAATTTCATCTAGGGCTAACTGCTGCTCAGCTCCCCATACAAATTCCTGATCGGCTTTCAATTTAAGTAATGGACTGAAAGCCTTGATCTTACCCGACAGATTAGATATGAATCTTCTAATGAAATTAATCTTACCGATCAAAGATTGCAATTCAGTTTTATTGGCAGGAGCAACCACCTTGTTAATTGCATCAATAGACTTCCTACTGATTTCGATGCCCCGCTGATGCACCATAAAACCCAAGAATTGACCTGCCGATACACCAAATGCACATTTATTAGGATTCATCTTCAATCCATGCTTCCTTGTGCACTCCAGTATCTTTCGTAGATCGGCTAGATGTTTTGTGATATCTCCAGACTTAATCACTACATCATCAATGTAGATCTCCACTAATGTGCCGATGTATTCATGAAAAATAAAGTTCATAGCTCTTTGATAAGTAGCGCCGGCATTTTTCAAACCAAACGTCATGACTATCCACTCAAACAACCCTACATGACCTGGACATCTGAAAGCAGTCTTGGGAATATCTTCTTCAGCCATGAATATTTGATTGTAACCTGCATTACCATCCATGAAGCTGATAATTTGATGTCCGGCTGCAGCATCAATCAACAAATCAGCAATCGGCATTGGATAGCCATCCATCGGTGTGGCTTTGTTGAGATTCCTGAAATCAATACAAACACGAAGTTTTCCATTTTTCTTATAAACAGGAACCACATTAGAGATCCACTCTGCATATCGACACTGCCGAATAAACTTTGCCTCAATTAATTTAGTTATTTCGGCCTTAATGTCAGGAAGTATATTAGGGTTGCATCGGCGCGCTGGCTGCTGATGTGGCCGAAATCCAGATTTGATAGGTAACCGATGTTCAACTATCGATCGGTCTAATCCAGGCATCTCAGTATAATCCCAAGCAAAACAATCTTTATACTCTTTTAACAAATCAGTTATTTGCTGCTTACACTTGGAATCTAACTTAGCACTAATAAAAGTAGGTCTTGGCCTATCGCCATCACCAATATCTACTTCTACTAAATCATCTGCCGATGTGAACCCTTGACCTAATTTTCCATCATCGGCAAACCTATCCATTAAAACTCTTCTTCAGAACCGACTGCTTGGATCGGTGGAATTTCATAATCAGCAACTCTAAGGAACTCTTTTTCCCAAACTTCTCCTGGTATGCATTTAGTTTGCTCATAAGTATCTGATTCTGCCGATGCGATGATATAAGAAGAATCACCAGAGACAAACTCAATCTTATCCCCAATCCACTGTACGAGGCATTGATGCATTGTAGAAGGAACACAACAATTAGCATGAATCCAATCCCTCCCTAGAAGCAGATTATATGCACCATTGCCATTAATAACAAAGAACGTCGTCGGCAAGGTTTTGCTGCCGATGGTCAATTCAACGCATACTGCCCCTTTAGCCGGTGACACATTGCCTTCAAAATCCTTCAGCATCATATCGGTTTTGGTCAAGTCTTGATCTCCCTTACCAAGTTTCCGATACATCACATAAGGCATAATATTAATCGCAGCCCCTCCGTCGATAAGTATCTTAGATACACAGTGCCCATCAACTCGCCTTTCACAAACAAAGCCTTAAGATGTCTTCATCTCTCTCGTCATCGGTAGGTTTCTCAAAAACAGCCATCATTGGATCTAGTGTCAATCTGAGCTACTTGATCGAGAGAACAACTTCTTCCTCATTATCGATAGTGCCCAAAAACTCCATCGGCAACATGAATACCATATTAACATCCGCCGATGGACCCTTATTATTGTGTTTTACCCGCTTGCCGCCGATGACCGGACCTCTCATTGGAGGAATTTTCCTCTCGGTATAAATCCTTCCGATGCTCACGTTGCATCCTCCTTTTTCGTGTCTTTGTCGGACCCTCCGGGCACCATCGAGGAAACTTGGTTTTCCAAACCGGTGATAACAGGTCCCGATTGATTCTACACGGCGTATATTAGGGTCCTCAGAGAATATTTCTTCATCGAGAACTCTTGCGTTTGCCATCTCCTCAAGCTCCTATTGATTCCTTGGAAAATATCCAGTAGCGTTTACCAAGCCTCTCATGTACACTAAAGCCCTTTTCACCGATCATGCTTGATCGATGCTCGCCTCTAATCGGCTCATTGATAAATAAACCACGATTGCCGGTTGAAACCTCCTTTCGACCGATTGACCCCATAATAACCATTGCACTCGTGGCAATTTTTCAGCGATTGGCAATTTAATACCTTCTTCCCAAGCAATGGATGAAAAACGGGCACCTCCAATGATCTTTATGCCGATACCATTCTTCCCGACGTCTCTCTTCTTCTTGTTGTTGTCGATATCGGTCCTTACTTACCGATGCCAACCCTCCTGCGCGCCTTCGATGGGTAATCACAATGCCAGGTCGAGGAGGGTTTTTGGAACTACTGCTTTCTCCCAGCAAACCCTTACTTTTTGCATCATTGGTAGTTATCCGATGTTGGGGATCCATTGATGCGTTTTTCTCGCAGACCTCGGCGTCAATACCTTGGTCTTCCCTTTGGCCTCCAACATATTTCTTTGAAAAGGGTGTTGATCAATTTTCATCGGCCACGGGCCTTGGAAGTACCAAACTTAATTCTCCCAGATTCAATAGCCGATTGTAACTGTTGCCTGAACACCTTGCACTCATTTGTATTGTGTGAAGTTGCATTGTGCCATTTGCAATACAAGATCTTCTTCAACTCTTCTGCCGATGGGATCACATGATTAGGTGATGACTTAATTTGGCCCTCTTGAAGCGAAGATCAAATATCTTGTCGGCCTTGGTGATATCAAAGGTAAACTTTTCTAGCTCTTTCTGACCAAAGGGACAAGATATCGGCTTTTTATTCTTAACCCACTCAGCTAAGCCGATAACTGGTTCTTCATCAGAATCAGAATCTCCTACTTCTTCAACAAATGATACTTTTTTACTCCAATTCTTTTTAGGTTCAAAAACCCTAGTATCTTGATCAGAGATCCTTTGCACAAGATGACTGAGGCTTTCAAACTCCTGAGAATCATATTTGTCTTTAAGATGTGGCAATAACCCTTAGAAAGCCGGATCGGCGAAAGTGCCGATCATCCAAAGACCAGTGTTGTAGCACTTATTTTTTACATCTCGTAGCCTTTGCACAAAGCTTTCTACCGATTCATCATTCTACTGTCTCAATTTTACTAAATCGGTAAGCTTCTTTTCATGGATTCAAAGAAAGAAATACTTATGAAATTGTTTTTCTAGATCAGCCCAAGTAATAATAGAATTTGGTGGTAATGAAATGAACCATGTAAATGATGATCCAGACAAAGATGATGAAAATAATCGAACTCTTAATTCATCTCTGCTAGCTGCCTCTCCACATTGAATAATGAAGCGATTGACGTGTTCCATTGTTGATGTATCATCTTGCCCAGAGAATTTAGTGAAATCTGGTACCTTGTACCGATTTGGGAGAGGAATTAAATCATATGCAGGAGGGTATGGAGTCCGATAAGAATAAGTATTGACCTTGGGCTTTATCCCAAAATCGATCCTTCATAATTTACGCTATCTTATCGCTCAAAAAGCATCGACCTCCTAACGATTTAACTGGCTGAATTTCTATAGGAGGTACTGCCGATATCCCTCCACATATCTTTGTGGCCCACGATCTCCGACAATCGGCATTTATTTTTGTTACTTGTGGTCCATTAACTCTTTGGAAAGGATTCATCAATGAGTTTGCCGATGCTTGATTCTGAAACCACTTGCATATGACCTTGTTGAATCCCGCAACTCGCTGATTTTCTTTGAAGCGTATGTTGAGCAGTAATCATCCGACCAACCATTATTAGAACTCATCGGTACAAAACTTATCGATGGCTGGTAATTTGTCGACATTGTTGGATAATTATAACCAGCTTGAGGCATGAATCGAACCCCGGTTTGACTCATAGCGGGCTTTTCTCTTTGCATCGGCGATAAGCTTGCCGATGGACTTGAATTGGGTGTTTAAACCAAAGGCATCTGGAAACCTCCGGAGTTGGTTGCACGGTAGTTGCTTTGTGGCATATTGAGAGACTTGAGCCATCGGTGAAACAGCCCGATGGTATAGGAGCTTTTCCTCTCGCATCAAACACTTGAGGTAAACCGAGATTGAAAGCAGATGACTCGGAGGCATACCATATCCCCACCAATTAGCGGGAATCGGCTATTCGAGACACGAGGGCTCGACATAGCTGATGCCGATAGATCTCGTATTAAGCTGAACTCGTCCTCCCGGTAGTACCGGATCCGATCGTATCGGTGTAGATTGAATATTAGGTAAGTTCGCCGATCTTTGGAGGAGAAATAACTTATGTACCCACAGCGGCCGAGGGAGCCGATGGAGTATTGATGATCTTGGCTCGGTTGGTGATAGGCGGGCCCAACGTAATGCGGTGGACGCTTGTCCTTCTTTGAGAGTTCGAACCACAAAGATTATGAACAGTGATTGGACAGCACATTGGAATGATTAATCAAAGCATGATTTACTGCAGAATTAACCATCTCTTGAAGTTTACCAGGATTGGAGTCAAAGGTAACCTGCCGAGGCAACGACAAATCTTGCTTCTGGATGACTTGTCCACTCTTGTTCAGGCTAAACGATCTCAGATAAAGCTGCATGTATTCTTCTATAGCCTTTTCAATGGCATGCCTCTGCTCTTCCTTAAGATCTTCTGATACCGCGATAATGTTCCCTGAATCGATCTCGGGATTGATCATATTGATCGGATTGACTGGTCCCACCGAGCGTGCCAAAAGATGTGTTGATGCAAAAGTGGATCTGCAAACACAAAGGGCTAATACCCAAATCGATATCCAAAGCGTGCGAGTCGATTTGACCTGTTAATCGACAAGGATGAAGATACGAGCACTTTGGTCCTGACAACAGCGATACGCCCGGAAGTCACGGCCAAGAGGTACTCACGCGGAACTCGAGAATCGCCGAAGGTTGCACTGAAACGATGCAACTCGCCGAATCAATGAGAACTCGTAAAAAGGAAAAATATGCAAATTGACGAAGTCGCCGAAAAGTAAGTAGATGCAAATAGGAGTAAAAATTGGTTTTGATATTGATTGATATATATTACATTGCCCCTCAATCTATATTTATACCCTGATCTAAAGAGACCTTGCATGAATCATACTCTAACAAATATAGAAAAGGAAATCAACTCCTATCTATTTCCCTGTCCGCCTCAATTACGATGGAATTCTTACCGACCTCCTTTCCATCGGCATACTTCCTGTTTCATCGGCAGTAGTTTTCAAGCCTTCCTTCATCGGCATCGACACTAACATCTCCAACCTTATCGGCAACGCCCGAGTCTAAATCAACCTTTCCATCGATCACCACCATTCATCGGCAACCATCTTTACAAGCTGATTTTCATCGGCTGTCAGCGTATATAGTAACTTTTCTCCTGCCGATTAGCCCACTCTAATCATTTTGACACGTGAAAAAAAAACAGTGTCAACAGACAGAATCGTTTTGACAATGCACGTAGAGTGCTCCCCGAAAATAGACGGCCTTGCGGTCCCATCCCAGCAATCGGATTGCAGCATATCGGCCATGGTCCCGGCAGGCTCCCCTTGGCGGATCCAGGACCTCGACGACAAGACGTGGATTCTCAATGTCGATGGCTGCCATTCTTGCTCCTTAAGGTCGATGGTGATGTTTTCGCGATTATTGCCCAGATCATGGCCGAGTAATAAGGGGATAAGAAATACCTCGAAGTGCTGCGGCGACTCCGCCATGGGATCGTACACAAGGTAAAAGCTTGAATACAAAAAGTGGTGGTCGTCGTTCTCCTGATCCTGATCCGCCGTCGTCCCGGCCCAGACGCTGACCCCACCAAGCATGTCGTGTCGCCAATGGATGGTTCCGGGGAGGTAGGCAAGTTGGCCCATTGCCGTGTGGCAGGGTTGACCACCATGTCACACACCAAGAGCAGACCATTGCAGTGATCCTCCACTTCCAGACCGTAGTAATCTTCCAGGAAGTCAAGGCAGCCGCCGGGGATTCGACGCGCTGCCCAAGGACGTGAGAAGAAATACGTCAGCCGCTCGATGAGGTCGAGGCTGATGCAGTAGAAGGCGTCGAGGCGGAGAGGGAGGAGGTCGGCGCGCAGCAGGCGGCGGCCGTCGATGATGGAGCACCAGTGCTTGCGGACGCAGCGTGACGCCGCCAGGCTGCTGGGCGGGAGGCGGCCCAGGATATCGGCGAGCATGTCGTCAGGTAGCACCTCCTCCATTGAATCCCGTCGTCCCGATCCGTCTCCGCTTGGCTTGGCTTGGATCGATACGGTGACGGTGACGGTGATGGATCGGAGAGGCGCGATCGATCGAGTAGAGATAGAATACAACTACCTCCGATCCTAGCTATAGATCGAGTCCAGAGATGATGCGATGGGGTGGGGGTGGTGGACTGGAGCCCGAAACCGATGAGCGCCGGGGGTGCTCTGCTCGCTCGATCTGCAGCATGCCATGCGCGTCTTTTTTTTTCTCTCTGATCGATCCGCGCCTTCCGATATGAATTCACGCCAATGCGTCTCCGATCCCAACGAGAGCATCTCCAAGAGCCGTTTTCTATATCGTTATGCTTTCCAACAGCTTTTATATAACAGCTTTTATATATCTTGTGTGTAGTCTAGAGAGCTATTCTCATTCTTTATCTTTGGTTAGCGAGAAATCTGGAACGGAGTATATCTGTATTTGGGTATTCAGTTAAAGAGCTTGTTGGAGTGTGTTTTTTACTAAAATTTTTATTCTTGTAATTTAGAAAAAATATAAAGAGTCTGTTGGATATGCTCTCAACCAACGCTAGCTAATCGAGTTAGTTCGACCGCTCCACGAATAGAATCACACCAATGGCGTGTCATGGTGTCGGCGGCGTGTCACGATTTAATTTTGAAAAGGCACGTGGTTAATAATCTCCTAATTCATCTGTTCGAAAGGCAGGCACCAATCAGTAAGCAGTCCGTCAAAATAGCCTCTATTTTCCAGATCAATAGTCTAATTCTATTTAGCCACCTGATTGAAATAAAATGCTGATTATGAGTATATATAGTATGCACTCTTTTGTTGCATTGTGTCAAAAATCTCTTTTAATAACTGATCAACACTCCCTCCTTCCCTCCCACTAGATTGATTATTCATCACTGTATGTATATATACATCTCGCTGGTATGGAATGGAAGAAACGAAGAAAGAGAGAAAAAATACAAAGAAAGCAAAGGACAAGAAAAATACACGGAATTGAAATGACAGTTTCAGCAGCCATCACATCACATAAATGGTCCAGCTGATTGATTCAGAAAAGGCCCCATGAGACTTTGGTGTGATAACAAGTCTGCAATCAGTATTGCGACTAATTCAGTTCAGCATGATAAAACCAAGCGTGTGGAGATAGATCACTTCTTCATCAAGGAGAAATTAGATGATGGGATATTGGAGTTAAGTCATGTAAACTCAGGTGGTCAAATAGCTGATTGTTTAACAAAAGGTTTAGGAATAAAAGAATGTAATTTAGCATGTAGCAAGATGAGAATGATAGATATCTATCACCCATCTTGAGGGGGAGTGTTGAGCTTTATTTGTGTATAAGTGTGCAAAGGCCCATGGGCTTATGTACCATGTATGTATATATATGTAACCCTAAGCAAAGACTAGAATCAAGAGTTCTAGAAATTTCCCCAAAAATATCAACATGGGGGACGAGGCTTGCCTGGCTTAGGGTGGTTGTGCTCACCACTGTACACAATTTCAGCAATTTGGCCATCTATTGTTGTCTCCACCTTCCTCTTCACAGGGCAGCTGGGGTGAATGCACTTGGGCCTTATTTAGATTGAAAAAAATTTAATCCGATAAATAGTAGCACTTTCGTTTTATTTGGTAAATATTGTCCAATCGTGGACCAACTAAGCTCAAAAGATTCATCTCGTGATTTCCAACTAAACTGTGCAATTAGTTATTTTTTTTACCTATATTTAATGCTCCATGCAAATAGCTAAAAATTGATGTGATGGAGAGAGTGAAAAAACTTTGAAATTTTGAGGATATCTAAACAAAGCCTTGTAGTAGCTCCGTGGGAACTCTCTACCTTTCACTTTCTTTTGCCCATATTTCCTCCAGTTGTACCCATCAAGTGATAAACGGCCACCCGTACCATGCCTCTTGGAAGTTTGGCATGCTGTTACATGGTCACAACACTTGAAATGAAGATGCCCTGGATAAGGTCAATAACCGAATATATGACAGACAAATACTTGAATTTAGAAGCCTCCAGTTAGCAGAAAATCGTCGTTATCAAAATTCATGGAGCTTCTTTCCAAAGCAAAACCATTGTGAGACTTACTATGGTTGCTGCTATCTGTGTTGGAAGATCACCCAGCAGCGATGCAAACCGAGTGGCTTTTGGCCTGATTAGATCTAACTCCTCCCAAATGATGATTGTTGGGGAACCGGTCACGTTGAAGTCTTGCAGAACCTTTGGGAAGGACCTTAAGCTGGATAAAGGCCTGGAGGCCACAGGATTCAGAACAGCAACCTTCTCATGAGGTTGCATCTTCCCTGACCTGAAAACTTATGAATTTGTAATCAAAGCCGCAGCTCATTTGCTTGTTTGTATATATATAGAGAGAGCTAACATCTAATGCAAAGGGGAATTATGCAACTTAAGAGAGTAGTACACCAATACTTCAGATAAAAACCGAACTATTTGTGGTGAAATTGCAAAGTTCCGCAATAAATCAACCAAATTATAGTAATCCAAGGTCCAATAGGCGATGAACTGAGAAAGTAAAGATAGTGTTATTCTAAATGTTAAACGGTAAACAATCGGTCACCTGTCGTTTAGCCCATTATTCGGGCAAAACGGCTGTTAAAACGGGATAAACGACCATTTAAACGGTCAAAACAACCGATTAAACGGAAACGATGTACCACTGTATAGCGTTTAAACGATGTGTAAACAGGCTAAACGACCGTTTAGGAGTAAAGAGAGTAATGGAAAAACAGGAGGGTTCGCACACGTGGTCACCTTAGGCCTTCCGCAGTGGTAAGCGGTGCCAAAAGAAAAGAGCTGGGCCCCACCACTTCTTTGGGCGTCACTCCTGAAAGGCTGCAATGGGTGGACATCACTCGGCACCACTTTGGGACCCACTAGCTCTGCACCATGCAACCAAAACGAAATAAAGAATGAAAACCACTCCTTCTCTCCTCAGTTGCCACACACACACACAGACTGTTGCCACTCGCTCTTCTTTCTTTGTATTATTTTATTGATTGGGCATCAGTTGGCACCGGAGCACGTAGATGCACCGCTCCCTATTTTCCAGGCATCACTCTGGAGTTGGCTTCACTGCCTGCAGTGTGTGGAGTGAAGCTAAAATCTTCTCTTTCTTCTTTTGGCACCACTCAATTGCAACACTGCGGAAGGCCTTAGTCCGCCACTCTGCTGCAGTTACATAGACTGGTGGAAGGAATGCAAGGGCAACTAGCAAGGGAGTTGGGCAGAGGACAGAGGGAGGTAGTTAGCGCACAGGCATGTAATACTGTTAGGTATGGGCACAAAACACGGGAGTAGATATATACTATCTGCCTTCCTATGATCAGCATTTAGTGATGGATCCCATCATCCTCCTGCTGCCTATCCTTGTTTGAGACAAATTATGACCAACAAACATATTTAGATGACCAAAGCATGCACTGGAAAACCAAAACTTTTACATTGGAGCACATTGACTATATTTGGACGTTAATAAAAAATTATTAATAAACAAAACAAATTTACTTGCTTGAGGACAGTGAAAACCCAAGCTGAAAAAAAAAAATCAAATTTCTTGTACAGAGTGAACTAAAGTTCATAGGCAGAAAGCAGCACAAATGCAGCTGACACCCCAAGCAGTCAAGCACCACAGACCATCAAAAGGAGACCTTGACAATAGGTCCTTGCATCAATACGCTACGATTGACAAATCACACGTAAACAGATCTCAGTGCGATGGTAATGATAATGCATTTTTTAATGCATAAATCCCATGCGGCATAAGACAACTAACCAAAATCAAGGACTAACAGAGCATACCAATTTTCATCAATTCTGGTTGTTCTAAGAATTATTGTCTACATTCTCTGAATGTTTTATCTTTCTATCAAACTTACAAATACCACATCCTTGATACTGCACATAATGCATAAGAGGATCCATAAAGGACCATACAGTTTTACGGGAGAATAAAACACTGGGTAATACCCCCAAAAGCTTTCTCCCTCTTTTCTGTATATAATTGGAAACTTAAAGAAATAAAAAGATGATTCTAGCTTCTGTTATATGATGATGATCAAGAGAGACATAAACCTCATATTTCAAATAACCTTTGAGAATATCTAAAAGCATGGGACCACTTTCAGCACTCCTGCTCCCTTCAGCTCCACTTTTGTTAGAAAAGTCCATCAGTTGATTCTTCCAGAAGTCCTTGGCCTAGTTTACAAATGAAACAGAGAAACATTAGTTGATGCTGATTTCTGCAATGCACAAACAAAATGTCAGGAACATTCACCAACTATCAGGTTACACGACAGGTAAACTTTCTTCATGTGACTTAGTTGCGCCCACTCCAATATTCGCATACAAGTGCTGTTAATAACCTACCTGCAAGCAACAGAAAGTGTACATTCCATGCTATGTGGAGCTTGCAAAACACATGGCTAAACTTAGTACTAAAGATGATTCAGGCTAGCACAGCAACCTTAGGATTTTGAGATATCCATGATGGGACTTTAAACAACATAAACATTGACAACAAAATACATTCTGGAAATGCTTCTTTGTACTAACAGAAGTGAAGAAGCATTAAAATCTAAAGACTCACACTTGTCATCAATCAGGAAAAATGTGTATCTTTCAGGTTTAGTCCTAAGTTGCTTGCTAACAAATATGTGTAAAAATGTCACAATTTCCAGCAGCGAAAAGATTATCGGCAACAAAATGTCAACCTTTATCCTTCTGGAATATTTAGAACATATAAAGTTTCTAGAGGCCAGTATATGAGAGAAATGAAGGCGCACATGTGTAGCAGCATTGGAAACAAGCTTTTGTTTATTTTTTCTTTTGTTTTGACGGGGTATCAGAGACAAGCTTTCGCTTCTGAGTAACAGACAGAGCCAGCACATTTAAAGGGCCAACCTGAAGGTAAAGCATGCAGTTGCATAGCTCGGGCATTGCAGGTACCAAGTAAAGCAACATTCCCACAATTGTCATTCTCCACCACTCAATCCGCCACTTCAATGCTCAATGGCTTGAAGCACGCTTGCTCTCAGCTGGGACTAGTCATGCATCCAGAAACATCATGAGTAAAGATGGCAACGGGCCCCGATACCCGATACCCGCCGGGTATTTGATCCATTAGGGGACGGGGATGGGATCATATCTTTACCCGCGGGCATCTAAATGGGCAAGAATCCATACCCGATGGGTATAGCGGGTACGGGAACGTTCTCTGTTTACCCGTCCCCGTTACCCGTTGGGGAACCCGATTATTTGAGCTGTCATGCGAGTATTAGGCCCAAAGAAGCTCAACATAGGTATTTTGGTCCAAATCTGAACAATCATATATATAGTTTGTGTGTTTTAGGAACCCTAGTTCAATTTTTCCTCACCATCTCCGCCAGCAGCACAAGCACGCCTGCCTCATGAGCGCTCGTGTCTCTCGCTTCCTCAGTTCGGTCTCTCTGCCACCTTTGCTCGTCCTCCTCGCAACCTCGCTCCTTCTCCTTGACATCTCCGAGACTCCGACATTTATACCCGGGTGAAGAAGAAACGTCTCCGATTGCAAAGCTGCGACCCCAAGTGTCCTTGTTTATCGGGTATGCAGTACCCGTCGGGTATCTGTTACCCGACCGATACCCGACGGGTACGGGGATGGGCAATAATCTATACCCGAGACAGTTAACGGGGGGACGGGGGGACGGGATGAATTCTCCGTAGCGGGGAAGAGAACGTTCCGGCGATACCCGATGGGTACATACCCGTTGCCATCCTTAATCATGAGGAAGCTAGTGAAAATGTGAAAGTGGGTGGATTTGATGGACACAAATCCGGGGACAGATCTGCTTTCTGCATTGGAAGCCTGTTTCAGTTCAACAAAAAGCACCGATTTGGAGCATCTACCATCAGGCAGCACTTTGCAGTTCAAATGTGGCTATTAGATCAAAAAGAGAAAAAAAACTATAGTCTGTGCGAACTCGGGTACTATAGTGTTCATTATCGTAAAATATTAAAACACATTTGATAATAAACCATGCCAGCAGAAAGCCAAACGATCAGTGGTGCTAACAGGAAAGCTTAAACTAGAATTGAACATAATACATCTCAACTAGAACAGGTTCAGGATTACCTAGTTGAACAGCAGGTGTTTCTAGTATGGTAATACTAGAAACTTGCATGTTTTACAAGATAAAATATGCATATTCCATGAAACATTTGAGTAAGAAACATGTAAACACATTTAACGTAGCTCTCAAGTTCTAAAATTCCAGTGAATACAAGTTTCAGGAAACCACACTTGAACTGCTCAACCAACCATTTCGCTCTTATCAACTAATTCTCAATTGTCATCCAAATACAACTGCACTGGACTAATATCCAAACTCCAAAGGCATAGAACTTCAACACGAATCCATTCATACTCAACAAACTTGCAAGCATAAGCACGGTGAGATTGCAGCATTTTGATCATGGTCAGTCAAGTTCCTACTGGCTGCTCTCTAAGAATATCCAAAAATTTCTTCCCAAAACTATTGACTTTTCCAAGTGCCAAAAAAATATTGGGAGCACCAAAGAAAGATTTCTCCAGCATTTTCTAAAAAAATCACTCCTAAAAGATAGAAGATAATTTTATATCAGAAATTCCGAACTATTTCTAAATCACCCAACCACTTTTATATATTTTTTCTTTCTTATACATTTACATCAGGAACCCTGTCCTATATCTTATTCTTTCACACATCCTTCCACTTATATTGACGTGATGTATACGCGTGCGTAACTATCCGCGCGACGGGTCAATTTTTCCAAGTGCCAAAAGATTGGGAGGTGGAGTTGTTGGAGATGTATTTTTTTCAATCTCGCCAAAAATCATGGATTGGGAGATTGTTTTGGAAACTCCTGGAGATGCTCTTACTACTTACACAAAGTGTGTATGCTCTACCAGTTCTTCCTCTTCCCAAACAAGGTGACACAGCAAGAGAGCCCTTGATTAAGAATTAAGATCAACAAGAGGTCGACTTTAGAAATCACTAGCAGCAACTAAGCTAATGCCTATCATTCTGATGACCCTAGGTCAGTGTCTCCCTCAGATGTGGAATTGGGCTTGGCCTTCTCTTGGATGAGGGTGTTGATTAGTTGCAGCAGATCAGCCCTCATGGCCTTGATGCTGCGGGCGTCCACCTCCCTCCTCACCGCCTCGAACCAATCCCCTCCCTGGTGGTCCTGGCCGTTGTTCCACTAGGCACAGATGGCCCTGGCGATGGCCATGACATAGACGCCGCAGTCGTAGCTGTTGGTCTGCCTCGGCGTGTGCCCCTGGACGAGCGCAACAGTTCCCGAATCACATTGCAGTAGGGGGCGGAGTGCATCGGCGAGGTGGGCGGCAATGGGGAGGTTGGGCATGCCGCGAAGGCTGTCGTGGTGGACGAACCGTGGCGCGGAGGGTCTGGTGGCGCTGTCGAGGACAAGGAGGGTCCAGTGGGAGCCGCCCTCGGCGACGGAGGCGTCTGGGTTGTCGTTGACGTGGAGCAGGACGAGGCGGCGGGAGGCGAGGCGTAGCGGGTGAGCGACGGCGGCGATGGAGTCCGGGTCGGGGAGGTTGGAGAGGAGGTAGGGGATGAAGGGCGGGAGCAGGAGGAGGTCGTCGTTGTGGAGGCCGGCGGAGAGGTGCGCGAAGTAGAAGGCGATGATGCGGTCGTTGATGAAGCAGGGCCCGCGGAGGATGGCGAGGTCGGAGCGGATGAGCACCACGTCGCGGTGGCTGAGCACCCACTCCTCTCCCTTGTTGGAGCCGCAGACGGAGGCGGAAGCGGAGGCCATCACCGCCGCCGCCGCGCCGACTGACCCTGACGGCTCCTTTGGAAGCAAGGACGAGCAAAACTCATCGATGGAAAAATCCTCCACTAAGAAATAAGATGATAATTGAAATGACATCCCCATAGATTACTCACCTTGGAAAAAGTCCAGGATCAAATTTGAAAACTCTAATCTCTCTCGGATCCCGGACTTTTTTCGGGGTGAATAATTGATGGGATACATACACCTCATAGTGATTAGGCGACACCATGGGATCATACACAAGGGAAATATATAGTCTATACGACATAGACAAGTCGTCCAGGTGTTGTGGTACGGGAGGCCAGTTGGCCCATTGTCGTGTGGCAGGGTTAACCACCATCTAGTAGTGCATGCAAGAGGAGACCATTGCAGTGATCCATGGCTACCGGAGAGACGTCATTGTTGTCGTCGAAGAAGTCGAGGTGGCCGCCGGGGATTCGGCGCGCCGCCGAGGGGCGTGCGAAGAGGAATGAGTTCTCGATAGGATGTGGCTGTTGCAGAAGAAAGCCTCGACGCGGAGAGGGAGGAGGTCGGCGCGCCGCGCAGCAGGCGCCGGGCGTCGATGATGGAGCACCAGCGCTTGCGGACGCAGCGTGACGCCGCCGCTAGGCTGCTGAGCGGGAGACGGCCCAGGATGTTGGCGAGCATGTCGTCAGGTAGCTGCTGATCCATATCTAGCTCCATGCATCTTTCGATCGGATCTGCGCGACGGAGGGATTAGGGCCGCGGTTAGGCGCAGACGTCGTCGTTGTTGGCAACGATAGATGCATGGATCATATATACTATACTCGATCGTTTAGCTAATAATAATAGTGACAATGACATCATATCTCGATCGAGAGAGTACATGCATCTATCGTTATAACAAGCTAATAATTAGTACATGCATTTTCCTCAGGATGTTATAACAAACCTATTAATTTAACCCGTATAATTAGTACATGCATAGATAGGTCTGAGATCGATCTGCAGGCGTTTTCCTCGGCCTTGTTCTCTTTGCAAAAAAATTTAACTCGATGAATAGTACCATTTTCGTCTTATTTGGTAAATATTGTCTAATCGTGGACCAACTAGGATCAAAAGATTCATCTCATGATTTCCAACTAAACTGTGTAATTAGTTATTTTTTTTACCTACATTTAATACTCCATGCAGGTGGCTAAAAATTGATGTGATGGAGAGAGAGTGAAAAAACTTACAATTTGGATGACATCTAAACAAGCCCCTCGTATCGGATCCGCCACGCCACTAATAAATAATTAATTTATGTCGCTATTTATGCATCCTCTCAATAAGGCATGCGTGTCGTTTATTTATAGCCAACTGAATTGTATTAACCAAACCGACGCACGCATGCACCATGCATCCTCGGCCACCTCTTCTGCATGCATGCATATGCATGCTCTCGTCGCCGGCCCGGGCGGCTCACACGTGTCCTACGCCTCCCCATCTATATATCTCTGATTTCCCTCTCTACTATACCAGATATGATGTCATTGTCAGTTATTACGTTCGTTGGTTAATTCTTTTGCTCAACACACGTAGGCCGGAGCACGATAATGCTTACATATATACTCGAGAGTGATCCTCATATGGAACCAATGCAACAAAGTGTTTTGCTGCTGCTATGCGTGCAGGGAGACAGGAGACGGGATGTTTCAGTGTAGAATACATCCGGTCTACAAATATCCAGTAGATCCTTTCAATGCCCACTTCTTTTTTCTTTTCCTTGATTAATTAATCAATCAATTAAATCTAAAAAAAAATCAATGATCCAGATTTGTTTAAGGTATTACCTCCTAATAAGTAAATAGGCTACCGTAGCGTTGCCCAAGGTGATAAGACCTAATACTCCTGCACTATGAAATGTAATAGCACAAAGTAAGGCTCAAGTGTGTAGAACTGTGAAAGCGGCTCCGCTAGATTTATGTGCGAGTTCATTGTGCAATGAACTACGAATTGGGTGATGAAGGCTCACTCAGTTCACAGTTCTGAACATTTTTTTCGGTAGAAAATTCATTTGGTTCAGTAACAATATTGGGAGAAAAAGAGAAAATCTGCACTTTTTCAACTTCTACAAAAATGAGTTTACGAGGCATGGTCCAAACATTAACCTAGGCCTCGGGATATTTACCCAGTCAAAGCCCATACCCACCCATCTACTGGGCTCATATATAAAAACGAGAAGTTAGGGTTCCAGACTCATCCTCTTTCTCTCTCTCTCAGTTCCTCCGTCTCGGCCTCTCCCCCGCGCGGCGCCCGCTCCTCCCTCTCCACTGCGTGGCGGCGCTCCTCCCTCTCCCTGTGTGGCCGCACCCCTCCCTCTACACCGTGCGGCGGCGCTCCTCCCTCCCCTTGGCGCGGCGGCGCGCCTTCCTCTCCCACACGCTCCTCCCTCTCCTCGATGGTGGTGCGGTGGTGGGACCGATTCTGTGGCGGGGCAGATTCCAGGCGGGCGGGCGGTGGCCTAGGGCGGCGGATCCGGCGACACCAGACGTCTTGGGGATGTGGGCCTCCTCGACGTTGAATCTGTGGACGGCAGCAGAAGCGAGCAATGGGGCGGGCGGGCGGCGCGCAGATGCGGGGGGCATGCGCGGGCCTCCTCCGACATCGGATCTAATGATGGCAGCAGCAGCAGTGGGCCTAGGGCGGCGACAGATCCGGCGACGCGAGGCCCAGATCCAGGCCCGGTTGGGCTACGGGCTTTTTTCCTTTTTTTTTGTTTTTTATTTGATTTTCGCAGGCGGGCGTTTCACCCGCCTCGGCAAAAAAGATTAACCGAGACGTTTTGGCCGAGGCGGACGGTGATGCCCGACTCGGTTAACCTATTTTGCCCGCCTGGAAAAAGATTTCTGTTGTAGTGTTTGCAAAGGGAAAATCTGCGCATTCTGCACTTCATTTTTTATTTATAATGTGCACATGATGTGCTCACACATCGCCAAAGGAAATTATTTTGTTGGTCTAATTGCCATTACCAATTGGAGCGCTCATACTTGCCACGCTCGTTAGTAAGAAATGCATCGTGTTACTGGAACACACTCATTAGGAAGAAATGCGTCATGTTACTGGAACACACTCATTAGGAAGTAATGTGTCGTGTTATTGGAAATCTTGTTTTGCGTCTTGTGTCGTGACTATTTGTCGGTGTTTCGTGGACCGATCAGTAAATTTATCGTCGCGCTGGTCCAGGGAGCTGGATGGTAGCACTCGAGATATAAGGAATTATACTAGTTTGGGACGGAGCCTACCTCCAGTCTTAGAGAATAGCGAGTTCGTGTTCCTCAGTTCAAATGCTCTGAAGTTATTACAATGGGGTTGGAGTTCGAGATAGGGAATCGGTCTCACCGGGACCAATCTATTATACGTCCAACTTTCTAGTCGTGTCCTTTGGAAGAAGGTCCGGCTCCCTTATATAGTCTTGGGGCCGGGTGACAATCGCAGAGAGAGAGAGAGAATGCAGGGCTCCCCGACACAAGTGGAGTGGCTTGGTCAATGGTCTCCTTATGTCTTGTCTTGCTTCTGTCGGCACGCCCGGATGGAGTTGCTGGGTTCTTGCTCCCCATGCCAAGGCATAGCGTGTCGTGGTGGCACTGTTCCATTTGCGCCCTGTGCGCGATGGGTGCACAGTGCATGGCGTGGCCTCCGTCCTTGCGCCCGTTATCCGGGAGTGGCATCATGGCGTCAAGGTTGTGGCATGATGGTGGTGGCAGCCCCTCGGGGCAAGGTCGAGGCTTCCTCTGGCCGGGTCGATCCGGGTGCAGACGGGGACGGTGCTATGCTGAGGCGAGGACCATGTCGTGCTGCGCCTGGGACTGGACAACGGTCTCGTCCCATGTGCGAGCTGAGGTCGACCCATGTGCTTGGTCATGGCGGGCTCGAGCCTGTACCCTGGGTGCCTGCGAAAGGCTATAAATGTTGACGTGACCGGTGCCGTGCTGGGCGAATGCACGTGCCTGCTGACCATTTACGGCTTGGTCAGACGGCGTGTGCCAGAGGCCTGCCGGTGGCTCTGCCTCGTCCGCGCTCGACGCTGTGCCGCGTGGCCTGCCCGATGCTGTGCAGGCTCGAGATCCCCTGCCGCGTGTGGGCCATTCCAGGCCTCGTTTAGATTACAAGATTTTTCATTCTCTTCATCACATTAAATCTTTGAATATATGTATGGAGTATTAAATGTAATAAAAAAAATAACTAATTATACAGTTTAATCGTAAATTACGAGACAAATCTTTTAAGCCTAGTTAAACCATGATTGAACAATAATTATCAAATACAAACAAAAATGCTACGATACCCGATACTTATTCCTAAACTCAATCCTCGGTTGGGGGCCGAGCAGCGATTGCCGGAAGTGCGGAGGTCTTGTGCTGCTATGCCCTGTCATGTCATCTTCGTCGTACTAGACGACATTATGGTGGTGCGCTCACACTCTGGAGGCCAGACGACTTCCTCCCATCATCGTGAGGATGATGGCCGTGCTTGTTGGTCTCTACTGTCCTTCTCGGGCAGCGTAGCCCATCGCGCGGGTCTTGAGGGTGCCCTTGAACGCCCACCTGTGCGCCTCTGTGTTTCGTGCCCCGGAGGTCGTGATGCTAGAAGAAAGCTTGCGAGGTGCTCCTCCAGCTCGTGCTTCCTGAGTTTTTTTCTATCTTGTAAGTGGCTTGGCCGCACTCGCTTTGTAATCATTTGTCATGAATAAAGACAAGAGTCATTGGAGTGTTTTGGGTTTCTATGGATGGGGTCAGCCCCCGAGCCATTTTAGCTGAAGCTTGATCCTGCTTTGGTCAACCTTGGTTGATGGTCACAGTCCTGGGCTAGCTGTCGCAACGGTCTTGCAAACGTGATCTTGACCTCGACCAGGTGCCGCCCTGCTTAGTTTTGGCTTGTTTTGCTAGGCGACGGTCCCTGAATAGGGTGGAGGTGGTCGAGGCTTGGTCTCGACCTTATTGAGGTCGCTGGTCCCTTCTCCTCTCTAGTTGAATTTGGATCTTTGGTGCTCGTGGAGCTTATCGTAGGCTTGAATTTGTCTTTCTGTGGACCTTTGGTGTTCGTGGAGCCTATTGTAGGCTTGAATTTTTGCCCCACGCGGGGTGAGACTGTCCACTGTAACCTTGTCGGTCGAGCGGTGCGCCTCGTCGATCATCAGTGGGTAGTTCGAGTGGGACTCGATTGTCCTCCCATAGTTGATGCGGGAGTTCGGCTATGTCTCGCAGGGAGACATCCCATAAATCATCGACCGCCTCTCCCGTCGGTCCCCGACCGCTTCCACAATGGTTAGAGGGCAAGATGGATAACCCGGTCCCCCAAACTCTTTGTGGCCGCGGACCCTTCCATGGGCCGGCCTGTTTTGGATGATCGTGTCGCCTAGCGCGTGGGTGTGAAGCCATGGTCATGACACTCGACAAAGCTGAAAAAATATTTTTCCGACCCCCGATTTTTCCAGCTTTGCCGAGTACTATGCCCATGGCACTCGGCAAAGTGGTCCTTTGCCGAGTGCAACACTCAGCAAAGTGACCCAAAACGGTAATTTTTATTTTTTTTACATTCCATCCTTACAAATAAATTCATACAATCATATATCTCATTTATCACATATATATCTCATTCATCACATATATATCTTATCCATGACATATATATCCCATCCATCCACACATACATCCGCACATATCACATCCACTAAGGGCACTCGGCAAAGAGGTTTCTAAATTTTTTTTAGAAATTCCCTCTTTGCGGAGTGCCTCCACTAAGGGCACTCGGCAAAGAAATTAAAAAAAAAAATCTTTGCCGAGTGCCAGATTTAGGACACTAGACAAAGAATTTTTTTTAAAAAAAATAAATCTTTACCGAGTACCAGATCGGGGGGCAAAGTATTTAAAAAAAAAATCTTTGCCGAGTGCCAGATCTGGGACACTCGGCAAAGATTTTTTTTTAAAAAAAAAGCCTTGTTTGCCGAGTGCCTGACAGCATGCACTCGGCAAAGAAGGACGTGGCCGAACACCGTCACGTAGGCAGCCTATGCCGAGTGTCGTGATTTTGCCGAGCGCCTAACACTCGGCAAAGAAGTCCTTTGCCGAGAGCTTTTTTTTTTGTCGAGTGTCCGGCTTGCCGAGTGCAATTCTTTACCAAGTGTGGCAGTCTTTGCCGAGTGCCTGATTTTTAACACTCGACGAAGCCGTTTGCACTCGGCAAAGATTCCATTTCCAGTAGTGCAAGTCGGCACCGGTAGCGGACGGCGGCCCGGTAGTGTGCATCAAGCAGGGCATCCCGGCGGCTCGAGCAGCGTGTTGCGGAGGCGCCTCACGCGTGGCCAGCCGCCGGTGTCTCTCTCGCGGGCCCGCGGTGGCTCGAGCAGGGCGGCCCGACGGCTGCTCGCGCACAGGCGCGCGTCAGCTCAAATAGTGCGGCCCGACGGTGACTCGCACGGCGCCGCTCATGGGTCTGCTCCTTGTCGCGGCTCTAGCAAATGCCCCCTTGGCCGCGGAGTCGGGGGCCGATGGGATCGAGCTCCCAGAGTCGGGCGCCGGCGGCGTCACAGATGACTGGGCACAGGTTCTTCCAGGGGGCGGAGGTGGCGGGCATCTGTGCCTCCAACACCCTCAGTGCCCACGGCCGCCACTCCCGCGTCGTGTGCCACCAGCTCGGCGAGCCCCTCCGCGCAACAGCACAGCCGCACAGGTGGTCTAGCACCGACATTGACGAGCCAGCTTCCTGCGGCGGCGAGGCGGTGGCCACGCGGCTGCTCCAGCTGGTGCTCCCACCGGTGCTGTACTGTTGGAACAGAGACCGAGCTCTGCTCCTGGATCATCGACGGCTCCACAAAGCCCGTTTCCATCAGATCGTTGTGGGACGCGCAGCACGTGCCGTCGTGGCGGGGACAGACTCCTGACGGTCACGGCGTGGCCAGGGCACATCACCTGCCACCCATGAATCTACGCCCAACAAAACTTTCAATGGGATTACAAAAGACTTTGCATGACTCAGAACT
Organism: Miscanthus lutarioriparius; assembly: GCA_904845875.1. Classification (NCBI taxonomy): domain Eukaryota; kingdom Viridiplantae; phylum Streptophyta; class Magnoliopsida; order Poales; family Poaceae; genus Miscanthus; species Miscanthus lutarioriparius. Next base: position 61,364,998 of record CAJGYO010000015.1, read on the forward strand.
AAACTTCTCATGTACGTGCTCTGCTTCATCGACCTGTCCCCGTACGTGCTCCAGCGAGAGATGGGGCACAGAAAGTAGCAGGCCCAGTTGCCTGCCCCAGCGCCCTCTTCTTTGCTGGATCCGTGGTCAGGGGTAGCGCCGCCCGGCGTCCTTGAAGTCGTAGGCCACCGCCCCAGAACCTCGTTGCTCCCCCACAAAACGCTTGAGGCTCATCTCCTCCGCCGCAAGAGCCACGGCGCCGCCGCCGTTCCCGCAAAGATGACCTGCCGCTCCATCACGCGTCGTGCCAAGCTTCCGCAGCGCCGACTATAGGGTGCAGATGCCGACGGGCAACCCGCTCAAGGACATCATCAGGGTGCTCGTCGCCGCTGTCAGGAAGCGCAACGTGAGGATGGAAAGGGACGACGGCGCGGTAGTGCTGCTCAAGGAAGACGACGCCAACAACGACGGCGAGCGGCAGCTGCTGTCACGCACCAAGGGTCTGCGGTGCCTTGACAAGGCTGCCGCGATCATCGTCAAGGACGGAGACAAGGAGCAGGAGGGCGAATGGTCTCTGTGCACTGTGAGCGAGGTGGAGGGCATGAAGATCCTGGTGCGGATGCTGCCCATCTGGGTGACGTTCGTGCTGTACGCGGCGTCGCTGGGGCAGATGACCACCACCTTCATCCAGCAGGGGATGGCCATGGACACGCGGCTGGGCGGGCGGTTCAAGGTGCCCGTGGTGTCGCTGGTGTCCGTCGAGGTGGTGTTCATGCTCCTATGGGTGGTGTTGCATGACGCCGCCATCATCCCGGCGGCGCGGCGGCTTAACGGGCGCCCCGGCGGGCTGACGCAGCTGCAGCGCATGGGCGTGGGGCGGTTCCTGGTGGTGCTGGCCCTGGGACGGCCGCGCTCGTCGAGAGGCGCCGGCTCCGCGCCATCCACGGAGGGAGCGGGCCGATGACCATCGCGTGGTAGGTGCCGCAGTTCGTGCTAGTGGCGGGCTCCGACGTCTTCTGCGGGATCGCGCAGCTGGAGTTCTTCTACGGGGAGGCCCCGCCGCGATGCGCAGCATCTGCTCAGCCTTCTCCTTCCTGGCGCTGCCACGCAAGCAAAACCAGCGCCACTTGGGCAAAACCAGGTGCCCAAAACCGCCCCGGGGTAAAATGACTAGTTTTACAAAGTTTAATGTGGTGTAAACCCGGTTTTATAGTTTGAGGTTAAGTCGACCACACACGATACGTCATGGAGTTATTTAGACTTTTTTTTATTTTAATATGTATTTAGGAATGCAAGATAGGTTGTTCGCAACCTTGCAAATAGACTAAACTGAACTAAACCTATTTATGGGTTCACGGATAACCCACTTTGCACTCTATATGTACTTTTACTATTTATTTAATTCTTCGAGGCTAGCAGCTGTTGAGATGGAATGCAGGAACATGTTCTAGTTGTACTAAAAAAGCCTTCACCACCTAACCACTTCCACTTCCACTCCCTCCTTATTTTTCTGCAAACTTTCTTTACTTGCTCCACTAACAGTGCCCAGCTACCTAAATAGCTGTCTGCTCCGTAAGGGAAAAATAAAGATGATGACCAAAATCCTATGCACAGTCTTTATTTCATGGATTTTACTGTGGTACTTTAAATGACCGTGGACCGTTGATCTGAATGGTTATTAGTACATATTATTTCCTAGGAGATAATATAAGAAATATATATTTATATCTATTTTTAGTTTGAGAAATAGGAAAAAATAAGGAAAATATCTACCAAACAAATCTAAACAAATCTGACGTGCATACATATGCACGCTGCCGATATTTCCCAGAGTCTAGTATGTAAGTTTTTTAGTTGATGGATTAATTATTTCTATGTGTAATAATTTATATCCCAAAGTGTGTTACTTGAACTTGATTTTTTTTGAAATCTGACCTATTTAAGGTTGCAGGTCTCACATGAGTCGTAATATATATTTTTTCGACAAAAGAAGAATTATATTAGATAATAACTGGGTATATCAACACGTTACAAGCACTCTGGAAAACACTATATATATCTAGAAACTGAATTTCATCTAAATTGTACCCACGCTGTGAATATCTCCAAATCTCAACACCAAACCTGTTGCAAACACTCGGCAGCCGGCCTGAGAACAAATGCCCGACGAACGACGGCCAACATCCCTGCAGGCGGAGTTATACATATTTGTGTAACATGCATCCATAATTAAGCTATGAGTCTTTTATTTAACATACATCCAGTGTATGTATTCTTTGTGTGTGAAGATGAGGACATATTCATGGTGCAACGTGACTAATTTTCATGTTAAGAATGTGTAATAGCTTCACGTCATCACGTGTGGCATATCCATACATTTGTGGTGGATGTTAGACTCTAAAATCAATTTCAATTATTTGCTATCTTTTAAAAAAGATATTCATGTATGTTTCCTTACTGGTCAATGCCTCAATGGTGAGGATAAGGAAGGATGGCTTTGTGAGATAAAGAAGGATGTCCGATGAGATCTGTAGCCTTTTTATTTTTTTTAAAAAATAATTTAGTTATTTAATTACTTATTTTTGCATGGCTTTTAAAAATGAAGGGCTGAGATTCTTTTTTTTTTGACATCTTTACTTCTTATTATGAGGTAAAGGGGGTACCATAGCAAGTACGAAGTTTGATGACCTACAACTTGAATACTTTGATATATAACGAAACATACATATAGATATAGACTAGTTAAGTAACATTGCTTTATGATTTTGGTGTGTATCGGAATCAGATTTTGAACATAAGTCTGGAACAATAGATGAGTTCTTGCTGTGCTGAAAATGTACGAGCTGGATATTTTTTAACTTTCGTTGTCTGCTTAGCATGTGTACATGAAAGCACTAACAATTTCATGACAGTGGATCAAAGGTGTACTAATATGTGCATATAATATTCTGCCCTGGAGCTAGTAGTTTGATAGGAAAATCTAAACCTAAGACACCACAAATGTTCAGTTGAGTGCGTTTTCAGTTGAACCATCAGAAGATTTAGGTGATCAGTCTTGACTGCTGTGCTACCCATTGCTCAACAGCAACCACAAACAGGTAGTTTTCTTTTGCTCCAGAACACTAGTTACTTAGTGTAGCTAGCACGTCTTCCAGAGGCATCTTACCGATTATGCATTGCACGGGGACGGGTCAGCTAGCTGCACTGACAAATAAGTGGCATATAATTAAGACTGCTCTGCACTTTTGTTTCTCAAAAAACTGATCCAAATGGTTTAAGCTATGGTTGTGTTGATATATGGTTGAGCCACCAGTAGTGATGTCAAGGGAGGGATTGCTGTTGTTCCAACGACATGTACCTACTTTTCCCACTGTCTCCAACAGCTAGCTTTGTGGTTGGTTGGAGCTATAAGTTGCAGCAACTGAGGCAGTTCTCAACTAATTTTCCATCCTGAATTTGGAGCTGGGCCTCTTGTCTCTTGCTTGGATTCTACAAAATCCAGTTGCCTGCCTCTGTTTACTCAATTTTGCAGCTGAAATCACAACCTATCTCCTCTGTCTTGTGAGTGACTTTTCTTTATTTCTTTTCCCCCTGCATGTAGTTAGCTCCTGGTTCTTGTTTCAAGGATGGATTGCTTGATTGTGATTTGATCTGGTTTGGCCTCTTGTCCTCTGTTTCCACTTCGCTATGATGTATGATTCTTGTTTCTGGTTATTGCTTGATTGTAATTTGCCACTTTTACCATGCGTATGCAATGCATAAATCAGAAGTAGGATGTGCATCCATCTGATCTGAAACGATAAGATTTCCACTGTTACTGCTATGCGTCCCTCCGAATTCCATTTCACATGGATGCTGGGCCATGTTTCTACTACAGCAAGCAAGCAGAAGGATTCATGGTGCGGCTGCTGGGCCTGCCTGGGCATTCATTCATTCATTAAAGGACACTGATCTGAGCATGCATGTTCATGCTGTTATGTTCCCTTCCTTGCCAGCAGAGTACTCGTGGCTTGTCTGTTGATTAGATCCATATCCATTCATAAGACTGCAGATTTACAAATTATATTTAAGAGAGATTTCAACTTTTGTCCTGCAAAACGAACAGTTTTTGTATTCGCTGTTAGGCCATGTTTAGATTGCAAAAAATTTCAACCAGATAAATAGTAGCACTTTCGTCTTATTTGATAAATATTATCCTATCGTTGACCAACTAAGCTCAAAAGATTCATCTCGTAATTTTCAACTAAACTATGTAATTAGTTATTTTTTTACCTATATTTAATGCTCCATGTAAATGGCTAAAAATTGATGTGATGAAGAGAGAGTGAAAAAACTTGGAATTTGGAGGTGATCTAAACAAGCCCTTACTATGGGCTTGTAGTACGTACAGTTGAATAACGTGGTTAGCAGCAGCAGCAGAGCAGTCGCTCACTCAAAAAATCCTTTGTCACTCTGCTGCTTCTTTGTTCGTTGTTGAGTGGAGTGCAGTAGCAGTAGCAGTAGCAGAGCAATTTCTGTTTCTGTTTCTGTTTCTATTTCTATTTCCATCAGCAGCCAAGCCAACCATCTAGTATTTCTCTTTATCTTGTGTTGGCCTTGGGCAGCGAGGTCAGGAGGGAGCAGGAGCATCTGCACTGCTTATCTGGATCACATCACATCAACCAACCGAACAAGCATGAAGCAACAAGTTCCAAGCAGCAACGGCCATGGCAGCAGCATCCATTCCAAGTCTCAGGCAGCTGTGCCGCAAACTCGGTCTCGGGCATCAAGAGCACCACCACCCAAAGTCAAGCAACCTCCTGCTACTCCAGGCCCAGGGGTGAAGGCCAGACCAAGACCGGCCGCAGCCGCCACCACCATGGCAGCAACGAGGAGGCAGGCTGCTGTGTCTATGCCTATGCCCGTGAGGAGGATCATGATGAGCACCACGGAGTCGGAGACAGTAGAGGACGAGGTGGTGCGGCTGCGCGGGGAGGTGGATGCCTTGCGGAGGGAAGTGCAGCGCCTGCTCCGCCTCAACGCAGACCTTCAGCACCAACAGCATGATGCTGCAACCAACAACAGACCACAACCTCCCAGCAAGATTTCGATTTCCGGAGGAGTCGTCGTTGCAGCGCCACCGCCGCCCCCACCGCCACCGCCTCCGCCGCCACTTCCGCGGCACCAAAACCAGCGAGTCCCTTCAGCTCCGGTGAGCAAGGCCACTGCGCTGGTTGACATGTACAACTCGCTGCAGACCAGCAACAAGAAGCCGTCAAAGCACACAGACAAAAGTAGAAGCCATGATCACCATAGCAGCATTGTCGACGAGCTGCAGAACCGCTCCAGGCACCAGCTAGCGGTGCGTCACCCACCATCCTTTCCCTTTGTGTTCTTTCTGGAATTATTATTATAAGTTCGCTCTCAAAACAAAACAGTATACCCACCATTATCTCTTTTCTCAATCACATACTATATATATACTACGCAGATCAAAGCGGATGTGGAAACAAAAGCAGAGTTCATCAACCATCTCATCAACAAAATCCACACTAGTACTTACACTGGTGTGGAGCAAGTAGTCACCTTTGTGGACTGGCTGGACCAACAACTTTCTACTCTGGTAACATAAGAGTTTTTTTTATTTTTATTTTGGCACCAAAAAAGAGAGGATAAAATCTCCATCTATATGTACTGTGCTTGGGGTGCATTGATCTACGCTTGCTACCAATGTACGTAATTCCCATTTTTGTCAGTCTGATGAGACAGCCGTCTTGAAGCACTTCAACTGGCCTGAGAGGAAAGCTGATGCACTTCGTGAAGCGGCATCTGAATACCGACACCTCAAGTGTCTTCTAACAGAGATCTCTTCCTTGAGAGACGGAGAAGATGGTGGTAGTGGTAGTGAGGCGACAGCCACTCGCAGGAAGATTTCAAGCTTGCTAGACAAGTACGTGTGGCAACAGCAGTCTTCAATAAATACTTTGTACAAGTTTTTTTTTCAATGCCATTGCCACCAAACTCAAGATATATATGAGCCCTATTCGATCTGCTCTTCAGATTGGAGAAGAGCATGGGCAGATTGGTGAATCTAAGGAGATCGGTGATGTCGTCCTACAAAGAGTTGAGGATTCCGACTGACTGGATGCTTGATTCAGGGATGGCCTCAAAGGTTATTATCTCTCTAGCTCTACTTATTATGGTCCCCTCCTTTTTCCGATGCTGGATAGATAGGTAGATTGATATCTGCAAAGCGAATAAACCATCAATAACAGATATGTTAAGTACCTATTGGGCTGTGCAGATGAGATTGGCATCGGTGTGTCTGGCGAAAATGTATACCAAGACAGTCCTTAAGGAACTGGACTGCAGGGATACAGCTGGGATTGGGAACGAGGCTGCTCTGGTTGCTCAAAGTGTGCGCTTCACCTACAGGGTCCACCAGGTCAGTTTGCTGCTCAAAGTGTTGATTGAGAAACCAACCTCAACCTGATGATTGTTTGCTTTGCTACTCTATATGTAGTTTGCTGGGGGCCTTGACTGCGAAGCAATGCATGCCTTTGAAGAGCTAAGAAGGCGGGTTCAGCTGGTCTCTACATGAACATGGTGGAACCAAAACCCTACCCTATTCCTCTGTTTCTTGATAATATAACAATATGTAGCTCCTAGTTCCTTCTGAGTCTTCCCTTTTCTATTCTCAATGTCAAATCAAGTCTTGCCAGAAATGGAGAGGGATACAATCATGTTGTGATTTCTCATCATGTATGAAAATCTGTCTATCCATTGATTTTCTCTCTGTTCTATGTCAAGTACATTTGCAGAAGAAAAATGTAGGTCTATTAGTATTACAACAATATTTTGGACTAGAAAATAAACTATGGAAACAAACTCTTTTGCAGAAGCGCAAAAGGTTCATTTTGTACATGTAAGCTTTGCCAAGAATTTGAAAGAATCATAACTATGTAAAAGAGAGTATGGACAATCACAACCCTGCAGTCCTAGTTGTTCATGAGACCGAATGGCAAATGGTGAATGCCAAGTTGCTGGTTGAAACATATTTGTGCCAAGCCAAAGTTCTGAAGAAGATTAATTTCAATGGCTCCTTCCAAGAGACCAGTCACATTTAGCTACGGATCGAAGAAACTGAAAAGTTGTCGCTGGAAAGGAGGAGGATATGCGACAAGTTAGTTAGCTCACTCGTCAACTTTCCAAGATCGATTGCCCTTTGTTGGGAATGTGGGAACATGGGAATGCAAGGGAGCTAACTGAGATATGATTAGATGCGAAAGGGCCTCTAGCTGACTTGGTTAGGTGGCTTGAGTAGCACTCATTTGGTCCTGAGTTCAACTCCCCGTGGAAGCCAGTTTTCAGGCTGGGGTTACTGGGGGCTGTCTTACCACGTAGGTCGAGTTTTTCTAGAGATGATTAGATGAAGCAAAAAATCTCTTAGGAGAGCTTATGATCTGTGTTACGGAAGGGAGGAGAACCAAAACTAAGGAAAAGCGATATCACATGGAAATAAGAAAAAATGTACAGCAAAATTAATATAATTACTTAAAGAGAAGGAAACTAATTAAAAGAAAAACAATACGAGATATAAAGTAAATAAAGCCACGTACATGCATGTCTTGTAAAAACTTGACCTGCAGGGGTATACCCACCCCTAGGGCATTGTGTGATAGGGAAGACATTCTCACGCAGGTCAAGAAGACGACCTTCTCACGCAGGTTAAGAAAACCCCTAAACCCCTGCAACAGTTGTATGTGGCTTGTGAGAACGACCAACTGACCTGATTCACTCCCACGGGGCTTTTTGCCATGCATGTCTTATAAGCAACGGATTTACATTAAGATACAGAAATTAAGAGAAAAAAAAAATAAACAAGACCAAACATGTGCCCAGTCAAATAATAACCGCAGAGAGCATGTGCTTGTTTTCTAATAAGGAATGTTGCGATGGATGAAGCTGGGAGATGCATGGAGAACCTGAAGCATGAATTATATGCAAGAGTCTAAACCACGTTTTACTGTAAATATATATAGGTGGAGTGATGGACTACAAATGTTGTTCACTTCACTTCACAGGAATTTCATCTACTTCAACAGGTGGTGTCAAGGTCTTGGAGGACGATGATCTCCCAATGATAACCTTTTTTGCCTTGACAAAGAACTGCCTCACCTTGGACATGGTTATTGGAATCACGCTGAGAAAGCTTCACAGCAGCAAGATTTGAATCAGCCTTGTGCGCCTCTACTTGTTTCTCTTCTTCATTAGAGATATTGCCTAGGTCTCTTTATGAAATACTTTTTATTCCTTTTGTATCCTCTGCAGCAGATTTAGCACCCTCAAAAACTGGTTCCTTCACTTTTTGCTCGGTGATGGAATAGTCCTTCACCTTAGATGCTTTGATAGTAGGTACTACCAATTTACTGTTGTCCGCAGCAATATTTTTTTACACAACTCAGGACTTCTCTCCGCACTATTTTCATAATAAAATTCTGCAGCGATTGTGGCATTAGATGCAACGATGGAGCCTGTGGGTTGCCCTCGGTCGTAAGTTTTTCAGTGTTCATCTCTTCTATGAGTAGGCCTTGCAATGTTCTCGTCCTCTTGATATGGTCAATGACTTACACCACCGTCTTTGCAACGCAAGACATGTTGTTGCTTGGGCTCCCATTGTCGATTTTCTATTGCAGAACTTTAGCTTCAGAGATTTTCTCTTCAACTCCGATTGGTACTTCAATGATGTAAGAACCATGACGCCTAAGAGGGGAGGGGTGAATTAGGCAACTTAAACTCTACGCCTAACGGGAGTTCATTGCGCGTGTAGGCCCTGCGGGGTGCACGGCATCGCACATGTGCCGGCACTGGACGCACAGTCGCGTGTGCTAAAAGGGAACGTTCCTGGTCAACGTTTGCCCGGTTGTGGGTGTGTTGGGCCGACGAGGACGTCGGGCCCTTTGAGGGGGGGTATGTCACATCCAGCCCAATTTGAAATTTGGTCCATAGTGGGCCGTGTGCATGTTAATGGTATATTATGAGAGGTTTAGTCTCACCTTGATTGTTAAAGGTGGGTTAAACCAACATATAAGGCTTCTATAGTCCATCCCACCATCCCCAGGTTAGTCCTTTTATGCGAAGCGAGGACGAAAGCGTAAATGGGATGGTGGTAGGTGTGGTTCACTTAGCGTGCAGAGTGGATCTGAGCCGTTTGGACTCTGGGGCGTTACATATGGCATCTATTTTCAACCTTGTCATTACTAGGTGTCTTGCTGTCTCTACCGCAAAAGAGTTATGCAACCTTAGGTTCCAATACTATCAACTAGCCTATCCACTGAGCTAGGAAGGTAAAGCACACAACCAAAATACACAATGTAAATGTAGAAGCAAAATACACAATTTAAATGCGGAAGCTTAATTAAGATAAAGATACAAACTCTCGTCGATGACTAATATTTTTACAAAAGCCCCTCACAAGGGTCAAGCTCTCGGTCAGGTAACTCCGTGGATAGCCCCTAAGCCTTCCCCACATGCAGTGGGTACACTATGGTGGCCACACCATAAGTGAGGTTGATGTGGTATCGCAAGACTACAAGCCCTCCTAGTACAATAACCACAATAAATTAACCACAATAAATTGTGCTACTTTTTCAGCACCTGATGTATCATCTCCAGGGTATAGCAAAGCATTGTTGCCAGGCTCTTCTTCTGACTCGTGCATGGTATCAACCTCAGCAAGTAGCAAGCCATGCATTGGCGATTCAGGTTCAGCAGTGACTTTTGTGTCATTGTGTTGACACCCAAAAGTATCCAAAGTGCATAATGGACTCCTCTCTCATGTTTTTACCGTCAAGATGGCCAGGAAAGGATACTTGTATCATTGCATTTAGAGCCTGAGTGAAGGAAATGACTTTTTTGGGGCCTGATCCAGCCAGAGTCGGCTTAGCCGACTCCCGGCTAAGCCAACTTGAGCAACTTCCTCAAATGCTAGAATAGACTTCACCATTGCATTCCTCTCGTCGAGCTGATCGAAAAACATATAGGTTTACCTGATTTGGAGTCCAGATAAATTAATTATGAATTTTGGAAGCTTTTCACCTGAATTTCCCAGGGCCATGTCGGCTTAGCCGAGTCCATAGTCGGCTAAGCCGACTCTCCATTTTTCAGACCGAAAACAGCACCTCGGGCCCATGGAAGTCAGCCTAGCCAACTCGAGAGTCGGCTTAGCCGACTTTGTCAGGTCCAGAACGGATCTAAACACGTTTTGACGTGATTTGGAAGGGGCTTCGACTCCTTGAGGGATAAGGCCATCCCCACCTTATAAATATAAGGTCCATGGCCGATTGAGGTGCCCAACACACACAATCGTACCAAAAACCAATCTATTACCTCTCCTTTACCCTCTCTTATCCTCTACTTCTCCTTGTTCTTCGTTGGCGCTGCATGGTTTCCTCGTCTTCATGCATCGGGCTCTCTTCGTGTTCGGTGGAGAAGTGTGCGCTTGAGCTACCACGGGAACGACTTGAGCTCGATCGTGTGATCTTCTTGAGTGCGCCGGCAACCTTCTTTCCAAACCTGCCCATGGCTAAACAACACGACGTAAAACAAACTCGGGAACAGGGTTATGTTAGCGAAAATAAAATGAACGCCCTGCGAGCTTGCTTGGTGGACTTGAGCTTGAAAATTTCTGCAGAGTTTCCTTGCACTAAAGCTTTTGTGGAAAATTTTTGCAAGAGTGGTGGAGCAAATTTGAGAGAGAGTGAAAATATGAAGCTCACATCCGAGCTCTCCTATTTATATAGCCGACGTAAACCAACTTTGATGGGGTAAAACAGCGGCTAGGAGCCGTTGGGAGGCGGCGGGCATGCGGCGGTGACCAAGCTGAGTGCGGCCGCACCATGGGTGCTTGCCCGCCGCTTTGAGTGGGCCCTCTGCCCCCTTTGGCAGGTAGCTCCCAACGGCTCATTTGAAACTAGTCGTTGGGGTTTGGCCCAAAATCAAACTCAAATTTGCTCAGAATTGATTTTCCAAAAAAAAGTTTATTAAAGTTTGATTTTTTATGATTTTTTTAAAAAAAAGAATTGGTATTAGAAAATTTTTGTTATTTAGAAAAGGCATTTTATTACTTTTTTAACATATTTATACTTATTAAAAAACTTTGAATTTTGAAAATTTAAATTTAAAACATTTAATTTAAAAACAAGATAACTACCGATATACCTTGGGCAAGGGCTCAACGTTTATAGTCCATTGGGCAAGACTCTCCTCCCTTTAATTTGTAGCTGCATGAACATTTTCGAGGGAATTCTCGGGTTGCCCTGGGATTTTCCCCGAATGATTGATAGGAATAGCGGCAGCTATTTGAGCAATTTGGGTTTCTATCATTTTATTAAAGCTCAATTGATTTTTCACAGAGAAAGTTAAACTATCAATTTTAGTATTTATATTTTTAAGGATTTTATCATTAGAGACAAGCTTTTTAGTAAGATTTTCGTTGATTTTAGCTTGCCCTAATACTAAATCTTTCAAGGAAGGTTGATTCGAATTGTAATTTGAGTTGAAGTTCGAATTGTTACCCCTTGGAATGGTGGGCGCGATTGATTATTCCACATGTTATTACCTCCTTGTGGATGGAACCCGTTGTTGATGTAGGCAGCTTTCTCATGGGTCTTGGGGCAGTCATTCCCCGAGTGTCCAACTTCTCCACAGACCTCGCATGTCATATGCGAGTCCATGACCTTGACGGTGCCTTGCATTTCTTTTTCGTTGGCACGTTCGTCCAATCTTTTCATAAGGAGGTCTAGCTTTGCGGCAAGCATATCCGTTTACTTCACGGTATGCATGCCTTTTTGTTGTTTATTTTAGGACCTCTCTTCGCTCCAACCTTGATTTGACACCATCTTTTCAATGAGAGCTGTAGCTCCATTGATGGTGAGCGAGAGGAAGGCCCCTCCAACAGCGGCATCGATATGGCCCCTCGACATGGGGGTCAACACATTGTAGAAATTCTAGAGCATGAGCCAATTCTCCATCCCATGGTGCGGGCAGGCAAGTATGTACTCTTACAGCCTCTCCCACGCCTTGGGGATAGATTCCATAGCATTCTGCTAGAAGTTGGAGATTCTTCCCCTCAGGGCATTGGTTTTGCCCATAGGGAAGAACCTCACGAGGAAAGCTATGGAGCATTTTGCCCATGTGTTGATAGCTTCCTAGTCCTTATAGAACCACTATTTTGCCTTCCTCACAAAGGAGAAGGGAAACAGACGGAGCTTCATGGTCTCTGGTGTGACATCCTTCATGACGATGGTGTCACAAAGCTCCAGGAAGTGCTGAAGGTGTGCGTTTGCGTCCTCGCTAGGCAAACCATAGAATGGGTTTGCCTGCACCATCGTGATCAACCTGGTACGAAGTTTGAAGATCTTGTCACCCACGTCGATAGCAGGCCTAGCGGGCATGTTAGCAACGGCGGGAACAGAGAACTCGCGAAGGGTCTTCTAGGCCATAGTGTCAGATGCAGATGGTGCGAAAGCAACTGGTTCGTCTGTTGGTGGAGTGGCAGAAGAAGAAGTGGTACGGGACCGGTTCTTCCTTAGGAGTTCCTCTGGGTTCTCTATGTAGTTGTTCGGTAGGGCAAAACCCGTCATACACTATCCTGTTTTCATCCACAACAGGAGAAAACAAGCAAAGTGACCCTGCATGAGCAATGGCTACTACACATGCATATTATCATGAACATGTCCTATTAGATTCTTTTAACCAATGCCTTCCCCAACAACGGTGCTAGAAATGCTTGTTGGTGTTTCTTAGCGTCACTACTCAGGAACATATTCCCTAGCAATGGTGCCAGAAATGCTTGTTGGTATTTCTTAAAAATGTAGAAGGAATCCGCAAGCGTATGGATATACCATTGAAGCACTTCACCCGAAAGTATTTAGGGTATCGTAATTTCCATGAGGAATGGTGTGTAAAAGTCTCTTAGCTAGTTCACCTAAGGAAACAAGAAGAAGGGTAACTCGGGTAGTGAGGTTTTTCTAAGGATAGAGCTCCTAAGTCAAGATAGCTTTGATCACTATAAACTTACTTCGGGCACCAGATTGCACCTGTACTGCCAAGTGATGCCAGCCTATAGCTCTACGCCGTACCTGAACATGGGGTATTACAAGGGATGAACAGGGCTGTCACCACATGTCGCCAATCCCTCAACCATGGAGTATGAGCCAAACGAAGGTAACTTCTAGCTTAGACACTACGTCTACACTATTGGTTACTACTCTAGCATTGGCCAGGAACTTTTGTCTCTATCAGGAGTCCTCTACTAGAGTATTGGTCACAAGGACGAACGACAAACCCGCAAGTATATAGTAAACAAAACTAGCTTACTTAAGAACTCACCACCAAAGATGAGCCCGAACCTTATACTCCAAGTAGTACTCAATTCGTTGAGGTACAAGTGTAGAGGGGCCGGCAACTTCGACACTCCTTCTGCTAAGTGTACAAGGGTCACTGAGTACACAAGTGGAGGTAGCCGACAACTCCGGTACTTCTCCAACTCTTCTCTCACTCACTCCCTATTCTAATTCTAGCTAGAAGCTAAGGTATGAGTGTAGTTCTTCTCTTGCTTGCTTGTAGTGGAGGGGCATTGCATTGCGAGCAGTGATGCCTCCTTGCACTAGCATTTTCGACACCTTCGAATGAATTCTTTGGTGTCTTCGTATATCGTTGGCCAGAAGAACCCGCACTGCCAGATTTTGGCTTGTGTGCGGAATACTCCGTCATAGCCTCCGTACGGTGCTGCATGGCATTTCTCTATGATTTGTACTCTTTCCACCGTTGGCACGCACCTCCTCAATAGGCCATCAGAGCATACCCTATACAGGTAGGGTCATCCCAAAGGTGACGTCAGCTTTTGGCTTGCAGCTTCTTGTTCTCTCCCGATGGTACGTATCCTACAACCATAAAATTCACAATGTTTGCATACCAAGGGTTGGAGTCCATCACCTTCAGCAGCATGTCATCGCACAAGAAGTTGTTTATGGATAACTCCTGCATGTTAGTGACTTGCACACGCGATAGATGATCTACAATAGTATTTTCTACTCCTTTTTTATCTTTGATTTCTAAGTCAAATTCGTGGAGTAGAAGTATCCATCTAATTAATCTTGGTTTAACATCTTTCTTAGTGAGCAAGTATTTTAATGCAGCATGATCTGTGTAAATGATAACTTTTGCTCCTACTAAGTAAGACCTAAACTTGTCAATAGAGAAAACAACTGCCAAAAGCTCTTTTTCAGTGGTAGCATAGTTAGGTTGAGCTCCTGTCAACATTTTGCTAGCGTAAGTGATTGCGTGATGCTTCTTATCTTTGGTTTGGCCAAGGACCACCCCAACAACACAGTCACTAGCATCACACATTATTTCAAACGGTGGCTGCCAATCGGGTGGTTGGATGATTGGTGCTGAGATGAGTGCTTTCTTAAGAGTGTCGAAAGCATTTAAGCACTCATCGGTAAACTCGAAAGGTGCATCCTTAGCTAGCAGGTTCATGAGGGGTCTAGTGATTTGTCAAAAATCTTTGATAAATCGTCTATAAAACCCCGCATGACCTAGAAAGTTGTGGATTCTTTTCATGTTTATAGGGGGTGGTTGTTGCTCAATAACTTTGATCTTAGCCTTATCTACCTCGATCCCCCTCTTAGACACTAGGTTCCCAAGGACGATGCCCTCTCAAACCATGAAATGGCACTTTTCCCAGTTTAGTACCAGGTCCTTTTCTTCGTATCTTTGCAAGACTTTGTCTAAATTCTCTAGACAACGATCGGAGGTTTTCCCATAGACCAAAAAGTCATCCATGAAGACTTCCATGATTTCTTCGATCATGTCAGAGAAAATAGACATCATACATCATTGGAACAACATGGGTGCATTGCACAACCCAAAAGACATGTGTCGATATGCATATGTTCCATATGGGAGGTAAAAGTTGTCTTGCTTTGATCATCGGGGTGGATGGGAATTTGATGATATCCCAAATATCCATCAAGGAAATAGAAAAAAGAATGCTTCGCCAAATGCTCTAACATTTCATCAATGAAACGTAGAGGGAAGTGATCTTTCTTTGTAGCCGAGTTAAGTTTTCGGTAATCAATGAACATTCTCCACCCCGTGACTATTCGTTGTGGGATAAGCTCATTTTTATTATTTTCAACGACTGTCATCCCTCCTTTCTTGCATACCACTTGAACGGGGCTAACCCATTCACTATGTGGTATGGGATAAATTATCCCGGCGTGAAGAAGTTTAAGGACTTCCTTCTTCATGACTTCCCTCATCGCATTATTTAGCCTGCGCTGTGGTTCTATAGATGGAGTGCTAGAGGGATTGATTGGGATGTGATGGGTACAAAGGGTTGGACTTATCGCCTTAAGATCTTGAAGACAATATCCAAAAATAGGCCTATGTTTCTCTAAGATGGCGATGAGTTTGGCTGTCTCCTCATCAATAAGATTGTCACTTATGATTACAGGAGCTTCTGTGTCGCCATTGAGAAAAGCATAACGTAGGCCATTGGGTAGGGGCTTAAGTTCTATTGGAGGTCGTGCTGGTGCTTCCTCCTTGGGAAGTTCTGTGGTTTCTCTTAAATCATCCTCCTCTTGAAAGAAGAGTTCGGCATCTTTTTCTAAGGATAACTCGGGAGATTCAAAGGGTGAAACCGACATGACTTCCTTGGGCAGTTTAGGATATGGGAGAGATTCTGCCATTGAGTTTTTAGATAGAGTGATAGGAATGGAAAAAGTGTCTCTCCCTTACTTTACATCTATGTCCCGTAATGTTGGTGATCCAACGAAGAGTTTTTCTAGGGTATGCCCTATCATGACGTCGAAGTCCTAAATGTCGAAGACATGGAAATCAAGAGCCATTTCGACATTGCCATGATGAACTATTATGTTGTGGAGTATCCCAAATCATTTTAGGATAGACCATGGGCCACTCCTAAGGGACTTGACTATTGGAGCATGAGGTTCGTCACCTAGCTAGGTGCGTGCAAAGGATGCTGACATGAGGTTTGCTCCTACAATCCGATTATACAACATATTCATCCAATTTCCTTGGATTTTACATTGGATAGGTAGAGAGGTGGTGCGAATCTAAATTTCTTCAGAAGAATGCTCCCCTTCGTCTACCCATTCACTGTTCATGATAGCAGTCAACTAGCTAATGGATTTCCTAAGGAATTCTTTATCTAGTGGGTCAAGAGGAGTGATGAAAATGGGTGGCTTCTTTTAGTAAGAGTACTTCGAGGTGTTCCCAAAATCTTTGAAGAGTTCGTCCTCGAAAAATGGAAAGTCTAAAGGTTGGAAACCTTCCTCTAAAGTTTTCGGTTTGGATGAGGGTCTCTAGATAGGAGTTATGGGTTCGGCCTCAGTTGAATAGACTTTCTCATGGCTTGACTTGGGTTCTACATGGAGGGGTTCAAGAGGAGTGTTTTCTAGAATGTGGTCTAGGAGTGCTTCTCCTTCTGCTATAGTTTTATGGGTAAACGAACCTCTGGCAGTGATATCAAGTTGTAGGGCAGATTCCTTGCTAAGACCTAACCAAAAGTGTTTGTAACAACACATGGTTTGGTATAGACAAGTCTGGGCCAGAATGTGTTAGGATTGAAAACCTGTCCCAAACTGCACCTATGGTTTCCTTCTCTTTTTGTTGGAAGTTGAGAACCTCTTGTCGTAGGGCAGTGATTCGAGATATAGGGAAGAATGCGAGACAGAATCTGTTTCTCAATTCTTCCCAATCTCCATTTACCTTCCCTATGTTCTGGGCATACCATTGTTTCGCCCTCTCATCAAGAGAGAAGGGAAACAACTTCCACCGAAGTGTTTCTTGTGACATGCCCAAAATGGTTAGGCATGCATAGAGCTGCGCAAACTCTCTTAAGTGGTGACAGGGATTTTCATAATCTAGCCCTGAGAAGGTCTGTTCCCGAACCATGGCTATAAAGCTAGGACAGAGTTCATAGCCAGAAGCTATGATTGGCTTCGAAGATTGTGGTGGCTCTAAGAACTCACCCTTGGGAGCAGAAAGTTGTTGAATTATTTGTGGCTCCATTGGAGAAGAATAAAAGAAAAGAAAGGTAAAACAAAGGATACACAGGTGAACTAGGTTCGGAGATAAAACGATAACCATTCCTGGCAACGGCGCCAGAAATGCTTGTTGGTATTTCTTAACGAATGCATAAGGAATCCGCAAGCGCATGGATATACCGTTGTAGGACTTCACCGGGAAGTATTCAGGGTATCATAATTTCCACGAGGAACGGCGTGTAAAAGTCTCTTAGCTAGTTCACCAAAGGAAACAGGAAGGGTAACTTGGGTAGTGAGGTTTTTCTAAGGATAGAGCTCCTAAGTCAAGATACCTTTGGTCACTATAAACCTACTTCAGGCACCGAATCGCACCTGGTATGCCAAGTGATGCCGACCTTTTGTTCTACACCGTACCCGAACATGTGGGATTACAAGGGATGAATAGGGCTATCACCACCTATCGCCTACCCCTCAACCGTGGAGTACTAGGCAAATGAAGGTAACTTCTAGCATAGACACCATGTCTACGCTATTGGTTACTACTCTAGCGTTGGCCAGGAAGTTCCGTCTCTATCAGGAGTCCTCTACT